>ML781138.1:235912-249581 GCA_009831015.1 Picea engelmannii | reverse complement strand
TGTATTTGTTATAAACACTCACATTTTTTACATGGTTTGTACTTTTGTTCTGTTGTGGTATCTTGAGCACTTGGTTCATTACATTTGGAATCAGAGCATTGATCCTAGGGTTTTGCTGCCTCAAACAAGTCATCTTGGAATTTTTGATATAACTTTTGTTCAGAGCCACTTCATAAAGAAAACATTGGAGGTTGTTTATAATACATATCAAGGTACTTTTGTTATGAATTTAAGCTTTTGGGTCGTTCTAATTTCAACGATACACCATGTGGACGATATGTTTTATAGCTAGTCCTATAACTAGTCATAAACATGTGTTCTAGGTAAAACAATTATATATATTTTTCATAAAGGATCCAAATTAAATGAGACTAGTGGAATTTCAAATAAGAAATTCCCTAGTATTTGGGATGTGCATTTCAGAATAAGTTATCTAATATTGGATGCGTGGAAATTTGTATAATTTCTCTTTCAAGAATAGGCCAAAATTTAACTAGGCTTGAGAAAGTTACCATATATTTCATTTGGAACACCCAATTTTGGTCAGACACGTGGCATTGTAGAGATGAAATTTCATATTACTACTGGTATACATTTCAAACTCAAAGGGGATGAAATTTTAGAGATACATCAGAAGGTCGGTCGGCTAGGAGAACATACTCCAAATTAGGGTTTTCAAAGGTATGTTCACTTAAAACAATCATAACTTTTGATTGGAATGTTTGATTGAGCTGATTCAAAATACATTATAAAGTGAAAAAATAGAATATTATATTGGAATAATTATTATAAATATTTTAGATCATTATCCTTAGTATATTGAGGTTATAAGTTTATGATTTTGGTTAGACCATAATTAATAATTAATGGAAATACCCTAATGTTTATGGAGATGAAGATAAAGAAAAAATGAATTCTATGTAATGGTTGAGGATGATAAAAAAATGATTTTGAGACCTTTGATGGTAGGATTTTACTTGAGTGGTGAAGCTATTAAGTTTTGGGATATCCTTGATGAAGGTACTAGATTCTCCCTCTCATGGGAAAAGTTTGAAAAACTCTTCTTGGATAAATGGATTGGGGATACAAACATGGAGGAAATGTATAAAATTAAATATAAATTACAAGAAGCAAAGGAATATATTAATAATAAGGATGAGGAGATATATAAGATATGATTCCTTAATGAATCACTCATTAAGGAGTTTATTAACTTAAAGAAAGAAAATACTAGCAAAAGGAATTGGGAAAAAGATGAGTCAATGGAATATTTGAAAAAGAAAGATGAAGAGATATGTAGATTATGAAATCATAATAAAAAAATATTGGATGAAGTTAAGAGATTGAAAGTGGAAGATATGAATTGTCAAAATAAGAACAAACAAGGATCTTGGATGAAGAATATACTGAAATACTTGAAAAGAAAATTTGCAATAAGGTTGAGGAATCCTTAAATAATGATGAGGTAAAATAAAAAATGAAAGCTAGAATTGAATAAGGACATCCAAATTTGATAGATGGGGTCATATTGCAGCTTCATAAGAAGAAATAAGACTAATGTTTAGTTGTACATTATGTGTACATTTATCCCCATTACGTGTAATAATTTTTTTCAAGGATAATGTTTAGTTGCAATAAAATGGAACATCCTTTGTCTAGTTCAAGAAGGCTAGTTTAAATATAAGAATTAGACCTAACCCCTTTATTTAAGAAGGAGACATGAATTTCGGAGTGGCTTGGAAGTGCCATTTTTTAATACATTGGAAAAAAACATTTGAAGAACTTATAGTGGCCATAAAACTTGGGATAAATATTATAACATTGGTTGGATTTGAGGGGGGTATTCTCATAATTATTTGGAGGAATGAACACCTGATCCCCTTCTTAGAAATGGTGATCATAATGATGTTGGTTATCCTACTCCTTCATCCAATTCTCGACCATTACAAAATTATCCTTAAGGGTGTGGATAATTTAATCTTTAGTCATGATGGGTTTTTATACCTATTACACCTTAGAGACTCTAGGTAAGTAGGATAGTATTTATGGGGAATTTTATCCATACACCACCTCAAAGGGCGTCATTCAAGGGGCATCGTGATGAGTTGCAATATACCACCAATATGTTAGGGGTAACCATTGAATCCATTGGGATTGTTATTTTGAAGTAAAGAACCCCAAAGTTTGTTTCAAATAGTTGTTGAAAACTTCAATATGATCATCAATGTGGGGCTGAAAAGATGTGCTAACATGCAATTGAATTTCCTATAGCCAACACAATTATTTATATAAATTGCTAATGAAAGTGGGGCCATGGTCCATTGCAATACATTGAATCATAACATGGAGTTTAAATATGTTATCCATGAATATTTGAGCGACCATTAAAGGGTTTTATATAGGAAAAAATGAGCATATTTATAACGAGAATCAACGAAAACCACGATGAAAAATGTTTTACCATATTTTGGTAAGACCACAATGAATTCCATACAAATGTAAATGCATATAGATTATAGAATGGATAAAGCTTGTAATTATTTGAGACTTTTCATTGTTTATCCTTTTTGTCATTGGCAATGCTCACATTCAATCACAAAATTGCAAATGTTCAGCTCATGCCTTCCCAAAAAAATGAATGTTTGATTCCTTCATATGTTTTATGAAAGATAAAATGAGCTTTTGTTGGAGAATCATGGTTTATATGACACTATTGAATTAAAGGTGGATTGATTGTTCAATAAATAAACCCCATTAGGGGATATTTGAGATTAAAATCGACCTAAAAAAAGTGTTATCAAAATAAACTTTAAAAAAACCAATATGATTCAAGATGATGATGTCAACCATAAGGGTAAATATCTTTTGGAGGGAAATGAAGAAAAATATTTTTAAATTGTATTTTTTACTTATATCCTTATATGTTTAATCAAATTTCAATTCTAACACTCATTGGATGAAAAATTAAATTTTGCATCCAATGTGTACCTACAATTGAAATTTCACAAAAATTGTACAAAGATAGTCGAAAATATGACTAAAAAATGGTTTTCTTTCTTTCCATTTAATCATTCATTACTCTTGTTTTATTATTTTAAATTTTATTTTATTTTTCCATAGGAGCTTGATTTTGAACCTCAAATTTCCCCTAATATTTATAGAAAATATCTTCATTGTTCCAAGTGTAGTTGTGATATGCATGGGATACCATTTGAAGTTGTTGAACCAGGAAATTTATGTTGGGAGTGATGAACCATTCTTTATGGACATCATTCAACCAGACTACTACCCTGCAAGAGAGTGAGAAGAAGGATACTTCCTCTTCATATTTTCAAGAGAGAGAATATGGAACCACATTCACATTTCCCTTTTTATAAATTATCTCATAACCATATCCCAACATTTCGGTGACCCATTTCTATTGCTAAAGAATAAAATACTTTCCTTCAGGAAATATTTAAATCTACGATGATATTTTTTAATATGAATAGGTTTCCTGTGTTGGTGTTGATGTTAGATATCCATAGCATGAAATATAACCTTCATTTCTTTTTCATAAGTTGATTTTCTAAACTGCTTCTTTTTCATAAGTGGATTGTCATCCCTATTACACGAGTATCGTGTTAATGCATTTAAGGAATGCATAAAAGTACAAAAAAAAGTTCTATTGAGGTTTCTAAAGAGATTACTACGGTGGTACACATAACATTTCCAAATTCTTCAAAGGCCTGATTTGTACCTTCATTCCAATTGAAATAATTGTTTTAAGAAAGGAATTGATGGGAGTTACAATCTTACCATAGTTATTGAATAACTTTACACAGTAACCAATGAGACCAAGAAAATTATTTTTGGGTGCGTATTCCTCCTTCATGCAAATTTGGTGATAGACTAAATGAAGATCAAGTTTGGTGAAACATTAAGTTCCTTTGAGCCCATCTAGGAGGATATCAATTATAGGAATGGGGAAATTATTATTGAATGTGATTTTGTTGAGATATTGAAGGATAGGATGCATGCTCCAAGATCCTTATGCGTTTAGTACCATGATATCTAGTGAAAAATAAGCATTGGTACTAGGTAAGACGACATTAGTGGCTATCAACACTGGAACTATATTTTCAATTTCATTTTTGTGCGAAAATGGATTGAAATAAGGGGGTACATTAGGTGGACGACTACCTAGCATGAGAACAATATAATGATTATTGTCACCTTTGGAGTGTTGTTATTGGTAGCATCAAACATTTATTTCCTCATAGGTATAAGTTTCGATACATGTGGAAATCATCTAAATAATTCTACCTTCATACTTTACATTAAAATTAAAAGAATTATTAAAATAAAGTGATGTTATTATTTACTTGAGTTGTTTAAGGAAATGCTAAAAGTAACTAGAATTTAATATTATCCATTGATCTCAAATGAGGTGACAAGTAATCTCAACCGTCAATCACTTTGGACATTAGGGTTAGGTTATAAATCTAAATTATAAAATCAACACTAGGGTGAAGGAGAAAGACACTTGACACATTGATACAGAGTAGAGAATAATTGTTTCTCAAAGAGTTGGATCACAAAGGATTGTGATACAAAGAGAACTTGAATAGGTGGATAATGACTTCCATATAGATATTAGGTCAAGGGAAAGAGAGAATAGAGGAAATCACGAGTGGGTTTCAATAGAGAAAAGCCACGAGAAAGGGTCGATCCATACAATTTTTTGTGTATACTCCTTGAAGTTGTATGCGTAGGTTTGAGTGGAGATAGGCATTCATACATGGATTTTCTTAAGGAAATTTGAATACACCTCAAAAAGTGTGTCGTATATAGGTTGTACAACAAAGAAAACTTTGCCAAGTTTGTCTATAGTTGTATTTATCTCAGTGGGACATTATCCGTATTACATGAGGATTTATTTTATCATAATAAAATCATCTCAACACTAGTTATCCTTCTAGGGTTTTTCCAGGGGTATCTATGAAAAAATATTTGAGTCTATGTGTGCATTATTTATTTTCTAGGATTTATTCCACTATATTTATTTGAGTTGAATATTCGAGCAGCGTATTTTTTTGTGAGATACTAATATGATTTGTAGTAAAGAAATCAATAGATTACAAGATACCTAAGTGTTGGATTAAGGATTTCAAGATGGTATCATAGAAGTCACTCTTCAAGGAAGCTATATCTCAGACCTATAGAAGTTGATAACATATATATAAGATATGAAAGATATATTAGTAGATCCATGACTAGTAAGAAGAAATCAAATGACAGATTTTAGGGAAACAATTGTACTAGAGAAAACTAGGGCTTTGCAGTCATACAAAGTTCTACACAAATTGCAGAAGGAATAGGTGCATACATACACGAGAGTATTTAGAGACAGTCACATATAGGTGGCTTGTAGTAAGAACATGTCCTTACATATGATGGTTTCGATAAGGGAAGTCATGTACATATGTAGGTTCAAGTGGTGGCAGGCACGTATTCGTTCATCCAATACAATATAGGGGAAATTTCAGTAGCAGGTTATTTCCAGGTAAGTTTATTAGGTCTAAAGGGATGGTATTAGAACCACTAATAATTTAATATACATTGGATGGAGAATCTAACCTCCTATCTTGGAAATAAATAGTGACTTTGGCATTGAAGGAGTATGACATTTGGGAGTTAGTGGACAAAGTAGTTGTTCCACCAACATATCCACAAGATTTTGTAGTTCTCTAGAAGTAGGATATCAAAGTCGAACGAGTACTCTTGGATTCAATGAAGGATCGTATCATTACTCACCTATCTAAGAAGAATATGTACAATGAGATGTTTTATGCCTTGGTATATTTATTCCATAGCACTAACATGAACATGAATATGGTCCTAATAAATAAACCCATATCTATGAAGATATCTAATTTGACAATGATACTAGTTGTTTCATTAGGATGACACATTTACCTAATCAACTTGTAGGAATAGGGGAGAAAACAGATGACGTAGAACTTGTGAATATGACATTGAATGGTATTCCTATGTATTTTGAACCATTTTTCAAAGGATTTTGTTCTCAAGAAAAAATCCCATATTGGTAGACACTTTGGGATGATTGAATCTAGGAAGAGATCGGGGACAATTCTAAAAGAAACAAGTAGGGAAGTAGTGATGCAAAATTAGCTCTTGTTAGTAATACAAGGAAGGGAAAAGGAAAGAGTTCTATAAATAAGGGTAATAATGATGGAGGATCATCACATCTAGGGAAGAAGAAGGACTTGAGTAAAATAAAGTTATTCTCATGTCATAAGAATAGACATTATGCATCTCAATGTCCATAGAATAATAAGGGTAAATGAAATATGAAAAAAAAGAATGAATATAGACATAAGTAGATGAATTTGCAACAAAGTTTGAGAAGGATTTTTCACTAGTTTCCTCCCTTTCTACCAGCACACCCACTAAGAGTGCAAACTACTTGGAAAATGGTGCATGTCATCATATGACAAAATAAAAAGACTAATTTTGTAGTCTAACAGAGAGGGATTCACATATTCATGTGGATATTGGTGATTATTCCAAGTATGAAGTGAAGGTATAGGGAACAATTACATTCCAGCTTCTGTCAAGAGGTTCATTCGATTTCTAGGATGTGCTTTGCACAACAATTTTGATGAAAAACTTTCTATCAGCCTCAGCTATGGAGGACAACAGTTTTTATTTACTTTTTAGAGACTAAATGTGCTCATACGTCTTGATAAATATAGAACATACATAACAATAGTCTTTTGGGTTTTATAGGGCATTTTATATAAGTTGTAGGGAAATCTTGTTCAAGATTTGGTACGGGATAGTTACAACCTATGTGAGTTCTGGCACATGAGTTTGGGACACCTACAATAGCAAGCATTCTTGATTCTAAGGGGGATTTTTACAAGTCTTCAAGAGTTTGGTATTCAGAAAGAGGGAGTATCCAAAGGGTGTGCACTAGGAAAGAATGCAATTGCTAATTTTTTTAGAAATGTAAGTAGCTCCAATGGAATCATTTATCTTATCCATTCATAGGTGAGTGGTTCAATGTTAATAGAATTAATATAGGGATCATCATACTATGTGACATTTATTAATGATTTTCCCAAGAAAACATGGTTATTATTTATGAACAACAAGGATGAGGCCTTCAGTCATTTTAAGGAGTTCAGGGCTCAGGTGGAGAACCATAAATGAAATAAGATCAAGGTCTTGAGGTTGGATATTGGAGGAGAGTACAGCTCCTATAAATTCAAGGATTTCTATAAGGATGAAGGGATCGAGAGGGATCTAACAATATCAGACAACCCTCTATTAAATGGGGTTGTAGAGAGAAAGAATCAGTCTGTCATCGATTCTTTTGTGGAGATGGTACATGATCAAGAGTTTCCTGTTCTTCTTTGGGAAATGGCATGTAAAATGACAATGTATGCATAGAGTAAGAGTCCTCACGGGATATTGGGGGGAAATAATCTAGATGAGGAATTCTTAGGAGTGAAGTTAGAGATAGGTAATTTGAGGATCATTGTTTTTCGAGTCTACATCCATGTGCCTATGGAGAAGAGGGAAAAATTTAAGCCTTATCGACATAAGGGTGTATTTTTTTGGGTACAAAGAGATGTTGGTGAGGCTCCCAAGAGTGTAATCAGAGAGTACATGCCTCCGAGAAAATTTATGAAGTATATGGAACTTATGGGTAGTAGCATCATTGATGTTGAGCCTTTCAGTTTGGAGGAAGTGATAGATCAATAGGTTTGATGGGATGCCACGGTAGAGGAGTACACCTCTATTATCATGAATGATGTTTGGGACATATTGTTGAGACCAGAGGGAAAGTCATATGTGAGGTCCATATGTATCTACAAGATAAAGCATGTTTCATATGGTAGCATCAAGAAGTTCAAGGAGAGGTTTGTGGTGATAAATTTCTCCCAGAAAGTGGGAGTGGACTATGAGGAAATTTTTTCTCTAGCCATTCAAGCTATTATTTGTATTTCTTCAGTTATTAGGTGGAGGATACATCATATGGATGTGAAAACAAGTTTCCTAAATGAGATAATTAAAGATGAAGTATACATAGATAAACCTCATGGATTTGACATACATGGTAGATATTCTCATGTGTGTAGGATTACTAAAGCATTGTACAGACTTTCAAAGGAACCCGGGACCTGGTATTCCAAGATTGACAAATACTTGCAGAGCATGGGATTTAATAAGAGTGAGGTAGATCCTAAGTTGCACTTCATACTTGTTGGGGAAGATCCACTCAAATTTGTTATGTATGTGGTTGATTTGTTTCTCACAGATGTAGAGGAGATTATTGCAAGGTGAAAAGAATATTTATCTAATGAGTTAGAGATGAAGGACATTGTCTTGATTCATTATTTATTGGGATTAGAGGTATGCCAGGTATAGGGAGAAATATTCCTTGGGCAGGGGAAGTAGATAGTGGATATCTTGAGGAGATTCAATATGGAGGAGTGTAGACCAATGACTACACCTATTGTTACGAATATAAATAAGGTAATCACTTGAAATTCAGAGCTGGTGGATCCCAATATATTCAAGAAGATAATAGTGTTCTTGATGTATTTTTTCAATACTAGGCCATATATATGTTATGATGTGAACACCATGAGTCAGTTCATGGTGGAGCCAAGGTAGGTGGATTGGATAGAAGTGAAGAATGTGCTTAGTTACTTGAGAGGTACAATGGAGTATGAATTGAGGTATATTAGAGGAGATGGAGTGGAGTTTTAGGGATACTTAGACTTAGATTGGCCAAGGAGTGCAGTAGAAAAACATATCATCTTGGGGTGCTTCTTCAGATATGGATTAGCATTGATTTCTTACTTCAATAGCAAGTATACGTTTGTAGCACTCAGTTCAACAAAGGAAGAACATATGGCAGTGAGTATGACTAGCAGTGAAACCATTTTTCTTCGCAAATTTGATTAAGATTTAGAGCCTTTGGTGATATACTGTGATAATAAAAGTTGTATCAAACTCTTAGAGAATCCAGTATTCCATGATAGGTCCAAGCATATTGATATCAGATATCACTTCACTAAAGATGGAATACAAAATAGAGCATTAAATATTCAATATATTTCCATGAATGAGAAAATTTCAGATATTTTGACCAAACCCTTGGTGAAAGGGAAGTTTGTGTTCTTCAGAGACAAACTTGGAGTGGTGTATAATACCTTCCTCACTAAGAGGGAGTTTTGATGTTGGAAGCATAGGATGTGTATTTCTACATAGTTGTAAGTATAGACATTTGCGGAAATCATCCAAATCCTTCTACCTTGAAAATTAACTTCAATTAAATTTATTATTAAAGTAAAGTGATTTTATTAATTAGTTGAGTTATTTAAGGAAATGCTAAAATTAATTAGCATTTAATATTATCAATTGATTTCAAGTGAGGTGATAAGTAATCTCAACGATTAATCACATTGGATATTATGGTTAGGTTATAAATATAAATTATAAAAGAAAGGATAGGTTGAAGGAGAAAGACACTTGACAAATTGATACAAAGTAGAGAAGGACTATTGCTTAGAGAGTTGGATCATGAAGGACTGTGATTCAAGGAGATATTGGGTAAGTGGAGAAGGACTTCCATCTAGATATCAGGTGAAGGACAAGAGAGAACAGAGGAAGAAACAAGTGGTTTTTAGAAAAGCAAAGCCACAGGAAGGGATCAAGCCATACAAAGTTTTTTGTTCAATCCTTGAGGTCATGTACATGGGTTTTAGTGGAGACATGTGCATATATGCAGGTTTTCATAGGGAAATTTGCAAACACCCAAAAATGCATGCCAAATATGGGTCATACAATAGAGAATACATTATCGGGTTTGTATGTATTTGTGTATCTCTCAGTGGACCATTATCCCTATTTTGGAAGCATTGATTTTATCATAAAAAATTCATCTCTACATTGTTTTTCTGTCTAGGGTTTCTCCAGGGGTATCTACCAAAAATATTGGTGTCTATGTGTGTATGATTTGTTTTCTAGGTTGCTTCAACTATCTTTACTTCATTTGAATATTCCAGTAGTGTATTTTTGTTTTGTGAGTTTCTAATTTGATTTGCAGTAAGGATGTCATTAGATAACAAGATACCTAGGTGTTTTTAATGACCCCTTCATTACAACATCAATGTAATTGAGAATAACAGTGGTACACATTTGTTTTTTGAAACATCAATAGTTAGAAAAAATAACATACAACAAAACCTGCATTAATATTTACACATCTATTCTCATCTACATCATTTCACTGCAAGAATCAATTACAACATTATGATAATAAAAGATAAATTATATCACATTATGATAATGAAGGTGTTTACCCACCCAACCTACCCTACAAGGTTAGGACCTCCAAGACACATAATCAACACTCAAGTCCAGGATTCATTCGATTGATTTTGACCACTTAAGGTCTCAAGACTACTGACTATTCTGAAGAACATGGAAGTATCTATTCCCATTCTAATTCAACTTAAACAAATTTCAATCATATATTTATAATAAAATCCTATATAAATTTGTTTCAATTAAGGATAATTTTGTATTTAAATAATTATGTTATTTAATACAAATAATACATCAACATTACCTTCAAGTGTACTCTGACATTTGAATTACATAAAATTTTACTCAATTAATGATAACATTAATAATTATCCAACGCAAGCTCGCAGGGGTGTAGACCGATTGGCAAGTGTCGTGTAAATGGAAGGAAATGTGTAAAGGAGGTCTCAAGTTCGATTCTCACCCCGATTTACTTATGCTCCATTCTTGCAGGCTGCGTGGAGAACCTGGGGTTATAGTGGTAGAGCACGGGTATCGACCCCGTGTCACAGGAGTATGACAACCGCAAGTTGTCGATTCCCCAGTAGAAAAAAAAAAAATATCTAATGCATATATTAAACAACATAAAAACTAGAATGTAGTCAGAATCTATTAATTAACTGATGCAACACTCAGTATATTTAGAAATCAAACTAATTTTCAACTTCACTCAACAATCTAACACACACTATACATATTAACTTAATTGGAAATAATCAACTTCTTATTCAATTTAGACTCACAATTGACATTAACTTCTTACCTCTATTCACAATTGTCAACATAAATCTATAGCTTTAATTAGGTGAGTAATATTTCGAACATTCTATGAACATTCTCCATTTCATTTATTAATGGTTCTTTTCATATCCTTATCAACCCAAGGGTTTGTGTGCTAACACTTCTTAATATATATAAAATACCATTATAATCATTGTATATTTAATCATTCAAAATTCTATAACTATTAAATCATAACATTCCAAAACCATTACATAAATCAACTAAATCATTTAATCATTTAATACAATGAAATCTATCAAAAGGAAGTAAAATGGTAAACGACATGCTAAAAATAATTTATTTATACAATTAATTCACTCTCACTATGATCCAGGGGATCAAATTTTGCTCAAAATTCAAAGTTCTCAGAATCGCATCAAATCGAATGAGAGTGGAGGCCACGTCATCATGAACCCAACGCAACTCATTTGGGTTCAAATGGACGTCGAATGAGAGAGATATCACGTTGTGTTCAAAATGACAAACAAGCAAAAAAAAATGTGTTGACTGTACAGTCCGTACGGATGATGATGTGGCAGGGTCGTACGACACGTGGCAAGGCCATACGACACATGGAAGGCAGTCGTGTGGACAGTTGGTGTATGGCATGGCTTGTTTGCAGTGAATGGGATGGTGACATGTGGCCCAATCAATGGCTGCCACGTGTCACCTGGATATTGGTTTAAAAGTTATGTTGTTGGCCGGATTCAACCCCGTGACCTCCAGGCAGGGTAAAGCCTTGGGAAGGGCCACCCAGTTGGTGCACCCACATGTATTACTTAACATATATATGCGTTTAAATTTATTTGAGTTTGAAATTATGTGAAATGGGGCACGGACTGGGCCGGGGCTAAGCCCCGGCCCACGATTATATATATCTGTCATATGACCATTTCTATGGGTGTTTAAACCCACGGTTATATCCATGTTATGTGGCCATTGTGGTGTGCACACAATTAAACTCGTGGTTATATATATGTTAGGTGACCAT
Organism: Picea engelmannii; assembly: GCA_009831015.1. Lineage (NCBI taxonomy): Eukaryota > Viridiplantae > Streptophyta > Pinopsida > Pinales > Pinaceae > Picea > Picea engelmannii. The sequence continues at coordinate 237,421 of ML781138.1, read as the reverse complement.
TGTGAAGTGTGCGTAGTTAAACCCACGGTTATGTATATGGTTTAAAAACTTAACCCCTGTTTGTATTGTGCGCGGTCATGTGGTGGCCATGTGCCCACGGGCCTTGGTGGTTAGGGGCTAGGTGCACCCATAATCGTCCTACAGTTCACACCATTTGTGCGGTTGTGCCCGGTGCTGAGTTTTAATACATAAAAGTGCATGGGGGTTAGGTTGTGGCAATAAGGGTGCACTTTGGCGATCCAAAGACAACAAGTTTGAAGGGGAACTTCCAGGAAGTCTATCTTCTTCAATTTTTGGCCAAATGAGGTGCCGAAAAATCCTAGCTAGGGGTTTTTGGATGTTCTGAATCCATTGGAGACATCTATTTGGAATTTTGAGCATTGTAAAGCACATATTTGAGCACTTTCAGCAAATAATACAAAAGATCCATTGGAAGTTGGACCATGAGGTGTAGCCCAAGAGAGGGGTGAACTCCTTTATAATTTGTTGTGTTATGTGTTTTTTGTTCACTGTTTATTGCTGTTGTTTATATGCATCTTGAATGAGTAATTTATATAAAAAGTTGTGTTGCAAAATTGATCCATTTGCATTCTAAAACATGAATTAAATATTGCAAATAATTTCAAGAATACAAGTCTTCTTCATTTTTAGATCAAGTTGGTATCAGAGCATAGGTTTTTGAAGACTTGATTATTTGCAAGTGTTTTATTTTCTGATGCTCACAAGATTGAAACTCACAAGAGGAGAAGGTCAATTTGTAGAGCCAAGTTCTCATCCTTCAAGGAGGAAGCTTATATCATCACCACAAGTTTCAAGGAGGCATTCACCAAGTATGGCTCATGAAGAGAGTCATGAACATATTCCTGCAGAAGATGAAGATCTCAGAAAGGATTTCATGGAAATGAGAGAAATGATGAAAGTCTTGATGGAAGAAAGGAATACAAGGTTGTAGGGTGAAGGCTCCAACCCTTCAAAGCACAAGGGTGACAGTGGTGATAAAACTCCAAATGGAAATGGAGGGAATGGTGCTTCTCCACCACCCTCACCTCCATCTTCTTCTTCTTCTTCTACCAGTTCAAGACCTCTTCCAAATTCTCCAAAAGGACATGGTAAAACTCCTTCACAAATTCCTTTGTTAAAGCTTGGTATTAAATTTGAATTGTCAATGTATAATGGAGAAGTAAATGCTGAGAAAATAGATAATTGGATTCGTCAGATTGAGGTGTATTGTAGGATACAAAAAATTCAAGATGATGAAACTAAGATTCAGCTTGCTTCTTTAAGATTGGATAGTGTAGCACTCACTTGGTGGGAAGCCAAGACTCAAGAGGACATGAAGAAACATGGTAAAAGTTTAACCTCTTTAAATGATTTTATTGTTGCAATTAAAAGACAATTTTACCCATTGGCATATATGCAAAAAGCTACTATGGATTGGAAAAATTTTAGACAAGCTAAAGGACAAAATGTGCAAAGCTTTACTCAAGAATTTAGGAGAAGATATTTGGT
>ML781138.1:178098-228307 GCA_009831015.1 Picea engelmannii | reverse complement strand
TATTGATCAATAACCCAAAAGTCAAGATAAAAAGTTTAATAACTTTATCTATTTCCCACCACTCATGAATAGTAGCACCTGTCATTATAATTACATCATCCACAAATAAAATATGCAATATTTTAATTGATTTTGACACTTGTATACCTGACAATTTTCCCTTTCTTTGACTAACTTTCAGTAATAAACTCAGACTTTCCATCACCAAGATAAACAACAATGATGATAGGGGACAACCTTGCCTCAAACCCCTACCACTCTTAAAGAAATTTGTTGCTTTACCATTAATCAAGACAGAATATGAGGTAGATAAAACACAACTCATTATCCAATTAGTCATATTTTGATCCAGTCCAATTTGCAGGAGGAGAATGCGCAAGAGGTCTCAATTTACACAGTCATAAGCTTTTTGAAGATCCAACTTTAGAATCAATGACTTTGATTTTTTATGATTAATATTGTGGATACATTCATGGACTGTACCTATAGCATCCTGAATCTATCTTCGCTGCAGAAAGCCCAACTTCTCTTCCGAAAGAGATCTAGAAAGAATTGGTTTGATCTGATTGGCTATGACCTTTGAGATAATATTGTAATAGAGGTTACACAGAGAGATCAGTCTAAAATCTCCAAAAAGGAGAGGTTTGTTCACTTTTGGAATTAAAGTGATAAAAGTAGAATTTAGAGCTCCTGGAATAAAACCCAAAGTTCTAGATTCTTCAATCATTTCCAGAATGTCATCTCCAACTAAGTCAAAGAAATGCTTAAAAACTCCATGGTCCAGCTGTCTGGGCCTGGACTATTTTCCACTTTTAAATTTGAAAAGACTTTCTTCAGTTCTTCCTTATCCACTACTTTATAGAGGACTTCTGACTTTGAGTCTAGAATCATGTTCGGAAATAAAGTAGCTACTTTAACTTATTCAACCTGACTTATATCCACCGACTTATTATAAAACTCTTTAAAATGTTTAACTGCTACCAATTTTAGATTGTCTTGTCCTCTATAAATTGTTCCCCTCTCATCTTGTATCTCCCATATAAATTTATGGTTTCTCCTGTAGCTAGCATAGCTATGAAAGAATTTTGTATTTAGATCCCCTCTTTGAATCCATATAGCATGGTTGTGCTGGCATCGCTGCTCCTCAATATCCTTTAATATTGAATTCCTTTCCCACTCTAAATATTTTAATGTTTGATCAATCATATTATGACAGGTACCCTCCGATAAATTTTGGAGTCTGAATGAGATTTCGTGCTCGAGACCTCTAAGCCTAGCATTCTTAAAGATTTTAAAATCCTTCTACCAGAATTTTGTACTATTTTTCAGGTCTCTCAACTTCCATACCAACGTCTTATGTTTACCAGGTTCCCGAAGATAAAAAGGATCAGTCCACAGATTATGAACTAGAGTAAAAAAATCTTTATCTGATCTCAAAACTGGATTAAATTTGAAAGGAATAGCTTTGAACACTGGCAGGAGATCCAACTGTAAAAGGATTAGAGCATGATCATAGATAAAGGGGTATTCTACCCACGTTCTAAAAATTCATGTGGACAACACTAGATCCTCAGAAAGAAAATAACAATCCAGTCTCTTTGCTATGAACACATCGTCCAATCGATCATCTCTCCATGTGGGGACTAGCTTTCAAGGATGAATATCTATAATTTTATTTCTACTGAAAAGATTAGTAAAGAAAGTAGCCAAAGAACCAAGGTTTGACCGGTTGCCCCAACTTTCACCTGCCATGAGAGTCAATTTTAAGTAACCAGCTAACACAAGAATTTTCAAAGATAGCATACCCGCAGCCTCTAATCTTTCCCAAAATGATTTACCCTCCAAACAAGGCCCATACATATTTAGAATATTAATAAACCTTTTGGACTCTCGACAGTGTCCTGTGAGTAAGATACCACCACAAGTTAGATAAGGCACTAGGTCAAAATATGAAGGATCCCAAGCAGCTAATAAACCTCTAGAAGTTCCAACAGAATAAACCACACAAAAAATCCACTTCGGCCTCAAGAGTTGAAAGAAACAACGAGCCTTTTCTGAGTGTACTAAGGTCTCTTGAAAAAAAACAATGTTTGGGTGAGTTTTTTCAAACACACTATGAACCAAGGCAAGTTTAAGGGTGCCTCCAATCCCTCTTATATTTAGAGAAAGTACTAACATTACTTTGATCTTGCAAGGGCCTTCAAAGCTCTAAGGGCCCTACCATCAGTAGGTAAATGAGACACAAAATCTTCTTTTAGGACAATGTTGGTTTTTTTTTTTGGCACTCCAAGTTTTAACAGGGGAAAGCTCAATTCTCAAACCCATAGACCACGTGAATTCCTTTCCCCCCTCTCCTACCAAATAACAAGAGCTACTTGCTTCCCCACTCTCAACAAAAGGGTCAATGGATGCTTTCCTAAGAAAGACAGGTAAAGGAACTAAATCTTTTCTTCCATGAATAAAGGGTATGAAATATTCCAAAACAATAGAGAAGGTTGAATCATCCTCTTCTGGTTCCCTATACACAGGTGGCAATGACTCACTTCCTGACAAACAATGAATGTTTTCTGGACTCTTACAAATATCATTTGAATCTGAAGGTTATGGAAGAGAATTGTTGATGGGGGGAGTGTCTTTTGTTGATATAAAATCACCAGAAGGAATCACTGGTTCAAAGGGAGAAATAAAAAACGACTAAGTGGATAAGGAAAATTTGTTCTCAGGGGGAAGGTCTGAGTTCTGAGGGACACCATAATCCACTAGACGTGACCGAGTAGACTTAGAAATAGAATTCTTCAACCAAATAGAAGAGTTAGCAATTTGGCGTTCCATCACTCAAAGTGAATTGAAAAAAGTAGGACAATGTAACTGTAACTTACCGATAATTGTATCAGTTGGCTCCAAAAAACATTTTTCAATCCTGTCATCTCTACTTCCTTCGAAACCACAAAAACCAGTATCCATCGAGGAATCTCAGTTACTATAAAGAATACCATGCTCATCATTCGACTTTTCTTCTTCCCTGAAAACTTTACAGTCTCTCCTCTAGTGAGAGGTACTTTGGCAGTAATGAAAGGTAACCCAAGGTAATCTATTCTTTGTTGATAACATAAACCACACCATTCAACCTCCATAGTCGTCGGCAGACCCAAATGCACATCTATTTCGACCAGAACTTTAGCAAATTTTCTATTTGGCGCTTCTAATTTTTTTTTTATCAACCATGATAAAACTCCCCGGATTGTTTCTGATGGCTTTCAAAGCTCCTTTGTTCCATAAATACAAAGGGAGTCTCAGAAGCATAACTCAAATATGTCTTAAAGAGAAGTACATGGTTTCCGGATTAAAGGGCAGCCTCAATTTTTTTAGCATAAAGCTACTATTTCCATTGACCCACTTTCTACTTAACAATGACCTTCCGTCTTCTGGAGTCTCACAGATAGTGCCAATCCAGCCTTTAGTTTAAAAGATAACCTCCGGTAGATATCCTAAAACTGGTACCCAAACACATTCCATCCAAACAAAACAACATTTCACACAAAGATTGTTGTATGCAAACCTTCCAACAAGGCCACAGATAGCCATTATACATGAGAACTCCAACCCAATTTCAACACCTAATACTAATCTTTTAACAATTCACTTCACCATCCACTATCTCATGTGCTTACATGCCGAACTTGACACTGGAATTTCTAAACTTTGTAAAGGCACATTAGATGTACCAGGAGAGCCAGGTTCAGACCTCTGCTAAGGTAACCTTGCACTACAGGACAACTCTGAAAGTGCAGGAAGGAAAGTGTCTAAGGAGGGTTCAACAGTATGTATCAAACTTTTATGGAGAGGTCGTCTATCTACCATAAGGATGAGCCTCTTTGGACGGGGTCTCCGATACCTTTCCCGGCAGAAAATGAGAAGGATTAACAGAGTTTTCCTTCCAAAATACCTCCAACGGCTCATTTAAGAGCGCATTAACCTCCGCTTCAGGAGGGAAATGAAGAGAGATCAAGAATATATATCGTAGACTCCTGGGAGGGAAGAAGTGAACTTTCAAATTTCTAGGTGGGTAATGAGAAGAGATCGGTGGAGGATCTCCCCGACTACAAGGAGGGTAGGTAAGAAAACTCTGATTTCCAGGTGGGAAAGGAGGAGGAAATGAGATTTCCTGAGAGTCTTAAGAACTCAGAGAAGAGTTCAGATCATGAAGGAGTGCTGACATAGGAGGACGATCACAGGCACATTCTAATCATTGGAGGAATCAGTATATTCTTGCCAAGAAACCTAGTAGAGGCTAATTCACATGTTGAAGATGAAATAGAGGATATACATCCAACCAATACCATCATGGAGGATCAGGAGAAAACATTTAAATTTTCCTAGGAGATGAAAGAATAACAACATTCAACAAAATTGCTCAAATTGTTTAGCAAGGGAGATGAACAAGAGATGACTGCATAAATTGAGCCTACAGTAGAGGAGAGAACAATAGACAACATGGATTTTTCTGATCTATATGAGGAGTTGGAGACCCTGATAGAAAGAAAATTGTCAGAGAAGATAGTTGAGTAGCATCTCAGTAAAATTGTTGTAGATATGGAATCTCTAGTGGAGTGGAAAGCTAATTCCATAGCAGATGAAATTAGCATGGGAGATCAGGATGATCTGTACATTGATCTGTGTGAATAAATGGAGGCTTTGGAGGAAATGGTAATGGCACAGAGTCAGTGCATCCAAAAAAGTTAAGTTACAATTGGATGATGAAGAGGATATGAAACATAGCAGACTACAAAGGAGGAGCCAACCAGTGGACCAACTAGACAAAGTAATAGAGTAGATCAAAAGGATGATGTTCCAGGTACCTAGTAGTACAGAGAGGTTGATCAGTGGAGAACCTTGATGAAAACCCCAGCCTATGCTAGTGTTTGTGCGACCTCCTTGTCTAGGATCACTCAAAATTGGGTGTCGAATTGGATCTTCTAGCCCTATTGAGCCCCCAAAATATTATACATAGGTCCTTTTATTCCATGCGCAGGTCCAAAAATGAACCCACGAGCTCTTACTAAGTCCCTTTTCTTTTAAAAACAAATTTAGGGCCCCTATCCCCTTTTCTCTGGCCAATTCCTCACGTGACCGAGGGATGTGACCAGGCATGAAGAAAAACACGTTATTTTAGCGCTTGGGCTTTAGGAATCTACCTTTCTTATCCCTCAACACCTTCAAAGACACCAAATTTGTGAACTGCTGAAAAAAAGGATAGGTGACAAGATCAACGGTCTTCAAGAACCAATATCGATGGCTCAAACTACGTTGTTTCAGGATTTGATGATTTTCTAGCTGTTTCTAATACACAAAACACTCGCAAAGTGTTGATCACTGAAAAAGGAAGATCTAACGAATCCCATTCCACCACCATATCAATGGCTCTATGCCTCTTTCGCAACTCTAGGATTTGACAATTTTTTCATAACACCTTTCCAAAAATATCTTGGATCGCCGAACTGGTGAAAGGTTTCTTCATCCTCCACGTGCCCTCTTCCTGATAGACAACCAGGATTCTTTTGAGGCTATGAATATTTGGTTCCTACCTACATGACGATTCAATTTCTTCGAAGTACCACATCCCCAAGTTTTGATTTGTTGCCACATGTCCTTCTGCAATGAATGACTGCGATTGAATATGAGCTTCAAGCCTTCGTGTGTCTCCACAAAAATGCACTTTGTTTTCTCTTGAGTGTCGGACCTCCAGAATTCTGAATCCACTACCATGTTTCCTTCCTCTGATCAACGGTCGAAATCAACCCAGACTTTGGGAATCCGCAAAGATCAAACCCTGCTTACCTCTATTCTCATAGAGTGTTTATTCGTTGGACATCCACATTTGATGCCATGTGTCTCCTTATGAATTGATAGTGAGGATTGGCTTCGCTCTTAGGAACTTCAGGGGATTTGACCCCCCTAACCTTTGTTCTCCCGAATGGAGGGTCTTCAGGACTCAGCGATCCATATACATATGTACTCTACGCCAAAGACTACTATGTGCTCCAGCCTTCAAATATTTGGTAGACTTGCAACCCTTACCACCTATTTTGCACTTTGTCCATAGTATAATACCTCCAGACTCCTAGATATGATGACACGTGTCCTCCCATCCAACATTGAGGATCTGCTCCGGTCTTCGACAACTTCTCACCCAAATGATCCACTTTCACAAACTGTCAGTAATATTATGCCTCTGGATTAAGGGATCTGTCGACACCTATCCTTCTACTTCAATGGCTAAGATGTGCTCTGAGAATTCAGAGCTTTGGGTCTTCCTGAATCTGTATTCCTTGTGCACTTGTTCTCCCAGATCACCGAAGCTCCAAACATCCTCATGTCCATTGACATGCATCCCTCTCAAATGGATGGTCTCGATTTTCTCCCGATCCTAGGACTTCAAGGATCCTATCTCCTTCAATACAAAAAATTGAAAAACCTTCAAACTAACAAAGTTCAAAGAGTTCAGATGGTTAAACCCTGTTCAACTTACCTGTATCAGAAATTTTTTTATTCTCTCACCTAGATCAAATTGTGAGGATCTATTCTCCTCTGTGCGCTCTCCTCCTTCATTTTGGACTTTGATACAATGGTCCATATCTCCTCTCCAACCTCGATTGATGGTTGTTGTAGCTTATTCCTCTATTGCTACTAGGATTTTCCTTCTGGTGAAGAATTTTCCTCAATAAATTTCAAAGGCTCGCCCTTCAAACTCTCCTATGAGACTGACTATTGGGATTCGTCTTGCGCTACACCTCTTGAGGTTCGAAATTAAAATAGGTTCTCTTGCACATGTCTTTCACTATTCGTCATGATCTCTATTCAATAGTTTAATGAAGTGTGAGCGCACACTTGTGCTTATTCAACAATCTGAACTTGAAGGTCCTTGACCTATGCACACATTGCAGGGTCTTTGTGTGTTATTTCACTATCTCTCATGAGATTGTAAATTCTCATACTTCAAAGGGTTCAGTACTTTTGGTATTCTCAGTGACTCATCGTACCCTCTTGGAACTCACACTCTGTCTGTTGAGATTGACCAACACTTTTAGCATTGTGTTGGATTTGTACACTCCTTTCATAGTTTCACCTCTTGAAACTTGAAATGTAAAAATTCACTTGCGCACTACTTGCGTTCTCTGTGTAGAATTGCACTTCTCCTCCCGATATTTTCCTTCTGGTGTGCCCTCTTAGAAACCTTCTCACAAAAATTGAAACAGAGTTCTCATGCACTCCTTACACTCGCTCAATGCACTCCTTGTAGAGCTCTCAAAGTATTCAGTAACTCTAGTGTGTCTCCTTTGGAGTGTTCAGTAATAGTAATAGGCCTTCCCTGGAACTATTTCTCCTTTCTGAGTTTGGAACTCTTTTGTTTCCCACTTGGCATGCTCTTCTCTGAACTCAAAACAGATCTCAAGTGCACTCCTCACACTTGCTTCACAGAGTATTTCAATTACTCTGGTGTGCACTCCTTGAACAAGCCAAGAACCTAGAACACTACGAAATTCACAAAGATAGAGAAGTCTATCTAAACCTACAAAAGTGGACTACATTCATAACTACAACATCCATAAATAAACATAGAAAAAATCCAGAAAATGAACATTCATCACACATAAATACACAAAAACCTCATATCTAGGAAAAACTTCTTTTGTACTATATCTGAATGTTTTTGTAAAAGTATTTACAAAGGCTGGGTTGCAACTGAGTCTCGTCTCTTCTCTTCTGCTCTCTTGAGTTCTCTCTAGTCACTCATCAACAAGTTAAGAACTATTTCTCTAATTCTTTAATGAATTTTGATACAAGATCTTTTACAAAAGAGGGGCTCCTCGAGCCTTGACTCCAACTACCTACTCGCATTGACTTGCATTCAATTACAACCAATGGACAACTAGTCTGAACTAGGCCTAAACCTATCTACATGTCAACCATTAAAGGGGACTCCACATGCAGCCTGTACAAAGGAACATGGCTCGGATTTCCTTGAACCTTACAACAATTAATTCTCATTTAATTACATAAAAAATTTAAATTTAGGCTCAAAATGAGAGGGTTGGCACCTCTCTTTCATCGTAACTCATTCTTGCTTATGCATTGATGGGCTAGGTTGCTGGCGCTTGATGAGGTGGAGCAATTATCCTGCATCACAATGTACATAATTTACAACAACAAGATAAACAAGAAGACAAGGGGATTCCTAACGTTGCTTCAAAATATAAATTTAAGGATAAATTGTGATGTTGTGTGATGAATAATGAGAGGATAAAAACAAATTAAGATACTACAAGGAAATGATCAAACTACCCTCGAGAGTTAGATAAAGTGGTCTTGAGATAAACATGAGAAGTCACCCCTAGTGAATTGGGGAGTACATGAGTTTGAATCTCTTAATCCTCTAGGGGTTAGGCTACAAGTTTGATGATTTACTCCATTTACCTTCCATGGATTTCAGGGAAGTACTTGAAGGGTTAAAAAACTTGTCATCCTTGTGATATTAAAAGGGTTAAAAATGAAAAATACTTTGTGTTACAATGTCTTGTGTACACCTACATTAAATCTCAATATCAAAATATTTGTTACAATAAGAATCTTCCTAACCTTTTATAAGAATTCTTTTCTTAAATATTTTTATCACATAAATAAACAATTTAGTAAACTAAGTAATTTATTATTACTAACCTTTTTTTAATGATTGAATAAACCAAAATTGGTTTAAATGTATATTAATAACCATTTACATCATCACTTTAAGTTTAATTATAAAAGACATTAATATAATCTTAATCATTAATAAAAAAATATTTATAATCATATTTTATATATTTATAACATGTTTTCATAAATAATACTTTTCTTATTTTTAATTGAATCATATAAAATTATTTAAAATTTATGTATTTATATATAGTTTCCTTTTGAATGATAAGTTCCTCTATCAAAAATGAAAAATGTTTCGAGTTAGATTGATAAATATTTTATAACATGTTTTCATAAGAGGTAAAATAATACTTTTCTTATTTTTAATTGAATCATATAAAATTATTTAAAATTTATGTATTTATATAAATAGTTTTCTTTTGAATGATAAGTTCTTCTATCAAAAATGAAAAATGTTTCTATTTAGATTGATAAAAAAAATATTTATGCACTCAAAAGGGAGGATTTAATCTCTTAAAGGGTAATGTTAACACGAGGTTAATATGAGAAACAATGTTTGTGAATTAACCTATTACAATTAATCACCATTAAAGTTGTCATTGAAGACTGTCGAGTTAAAGGAAAAACAATGCTCATCAATTAAAATATTATAATTTTTTATTATATATTTTATTTGATCTTTAATTAGTCAATACTTTAATTTTAAAGATAGTAATATAAAAAGTTAAAGGATATAAATTAGTGAGGAATTAGCCTATTACAATTGATCACCTTGTGATCATTAAAGTTATTATTAAATATTCTAGAAATTGTTTTTCATCTATATTGTTAAACATGACAAATATTTAGAAGGGGAAGTCCATGCATTATTGATATTAATATGGTTAAACTTGTTATTTTCCATCGTATAAGTGGATGTCATTAATTATTGAATATCTTTCAAATAAACTCAAATGTCACTAGTGATTCTAAAAAAAATTACGAGTTTCTCATTAATATTGATGAAACAAATTTATGAAAAATAAATTAAAAATAAACAGATAATACGTAATAAAATATGTTCTTTCAATTTTGTATGGTAATAACACTTGAAAATGTGCACTTTTAAAATTATAAATTTTAATTACTATTTAAATTACAAATTTAAATTACCATTTGAATTGGAACCATAGTGTGGTGAAAGGCATTATTGTACTTCCATAGCTTACTACTATGTTGAAAACAAAATAATGTTTCAATGCTTTTGTCATCCACATTATTCTTTATGTGGATATGTTTCATGTCAATTTTGATCATAAATACAAATTTCTTAAGTTGAGCAAAAACAAGCTCCGTCTTGTTACTTCTAGTATGAGAAGTAGTTATTACATTATAGATATAGATTTTGAGGTTAAGTAAAGTAGTGTAACATAAAAGAAGATAGTTATATTAGTAATATAAATAATATTAAATATTACATTTTTATCTAATTTAAATATAATATCTAGAATGACAATAAAAGCATTTATTAGGGAAGATGAAATATAATAAAGGTTTTATAAATTTCAATTTTATTTATCTATAGCATTTTTCCAATTTTCAAGGCAAAAAATCATGATTTTCATAATGAAATTGTCACTCACAAACTATGCAATACAATGAAATGACCAAATTTCTAAAACTTATGATACAAAGGAAATTGAGGATGCTCCCAATTTTCTTTTAAATTTCTCATCCATTAATTATATATGAAAATATATTAGTAACATCAATAATATTAAATATTACATCCCTATCTAATTTAACTACAAGATCTACAAATATTTTTCCAACCTTCTGAGTTTAATAAACAAAATATATATATTGAAAATCAAAACAAACACTCACGACCTTCATAATGAAATTGTCACAATTTTCTTTTAAATTTCTCATCTATTAATTATATATGAAAATATATTAGTAACATCAATAATATTAAATATTACATCCCTATTCAATTTAAATACAAAATCTAGAAGTATTTTTCCAACTTTTTGAGTTTAATGAACAAAATACATATTTTGAAAATCATGACCTTCATAATGAAATTGTCACTCACAAACCATATAATACAATAAAATGACCAAATTTATAAAACTTATAATACAAAGAAAATTGAAAATACTCACAATTTTCTTTTAAATTTCTCATCGATTAAATATATATGAAATAAATCTAACCATTTTCATAACTTAATTAATCTTAAAGACTTCCCCACTTATCAAAATAATAACGATATTAATATTTTCATTTATACCATATTCAACTATTAAAATAATATTTAGTTTTATTTTATTTAATTATATTATAATCCCACATACATAGATATAAAGAAGTACATAAATCCACATATAATAAGTTATATTCAACTATTAAAATAATATTTAGTTTTATTTTATTTAATTATATTATAATCCCCACATACATAGATATAAAGAAGTACATAAATCCACATATAATAAGTTTTTCTTCCTCTATTTAGTGCATTTTTCATTTCGTGAAGTTTCTTGTGATTGTGGTTAAAGAGAAAGAAAGAGTTCTACATGCACTTATCATTAATGATTACTCCTACAAAACTTATCATTGTTTAACCATTTAAATTATCTATATTCATTGTATGCATAATGAAAAACAACAAATCAAAGCATGCGTAATCGAAAACAACAAACCAAATCATATGAAGTGGTTAAGAGAGAATGATTCTTTATTAACATTGACGGGAATGTATTCATACTTTGTAAGGTTTTACATTGAATTAAAACTAGGTAAATAATATTCCTATATATGTTGATATTCTGATTTTTCAAATTGATATCTTTTCTATGTATGTAAAATTATATATGGAAAGGCTTTTGTATTAATCACATCAACTTTTGGTTACCTTACTGTAAATAATTCAAAAAATTACATAATGTTATATTCAATCATGTGGATTTAAATTTTTATAATGTTATATTTAATTTTATGATATATTAGTGGAGGTTGCTATTCAAACAAGAGTGCGTCTAATTGGACTTGTTATCAAGAAATTCTCCCTCATATTGACATTGGGATTTTTCCCCACGTCAACAAAATGGAGTTAGAAGGAGAGTGTAATATACCCATTAAGTATTTTTTTGGAAATTTCATTTAGTTTACTGTATTGACACTTCGTCAAATGGTTTTCTATTGTAGTAGTTTTGTGAATGTGTTGGTATAATAGTTTCACAAATATTTTCCATCCCTTGGAAGTTTATTCAATACATAATATAAACCGCAAATAAAATATAAATAGTGGAAACTAACCCCCAACAAATGAAAGAACCAAATATGATATTTATTATTCTATAGATCATAATTGATAGAATTTTCAACAAATAGAAATATAACAAAACAAGAAACCTCATATATTATGTGTAATGTATATTTCCCTTCCAATTTCTAAAGATGATGCATGTAAATGACTGTTAGAAAAGATTCACCACTTAACCAACAAATGTCTAGAGGTTATTTGGTTTAGCAGCAAGAAGAATCGATCCTTTCCTCTCGTCAAATAAGATTTCCCACATATAACACTTTGCAACTAATAAAAATGACCCAAAATAAGGTTATTTGGTCTTCCAACCAAGGGAAAATTTTCCCAGCTTCTAAGAGGTCAAACCAACAAAGGTAAACTTCGGCACACTACCCTGAAATTGCCCAATAGCTTCAACTATGTCCCTGTTGCAATGAAGGTCACCCAAAATTAATAAACTTGCCCAAATATCCATATAACACACCCAACACTGATGTAACATGTCCTAACCAAGAGAAAACTCACTCACAGAGGAAGGAAACTTTCCCAACACCCTAAAATCGACCTATGCTCTTCAGAAATTATCCTAGCTAGTAGAAAATTTCCCCTGGAACCATAAAATCATCCCAACAAAGAGCTAGTTTTCCCCCCAATGAGAATATATGACCCAACAAGGGAAATAATAAACTTCCTTAACCAAAATTTCCTCTACAAAGAATAACCACATACCAAAAAAAATCAGTCAAAATATGATGAACTCCTCCACAAATGAGTTACTTGACCCACAAAGAAGAATACTTGGCTGCAAAGAGAAATATTCGCCACTGAATGAGAAATCTCAAACACAAATGAAGCACAATGATGAAATCTAAATTATCTCCTCCCAATGACAATCTAGGGTGGATAGTCTCACCACCAAAACCAATCTAAAAAATATCTTCTATTGTAACATCCGACTTTTGCACGCACTGAGCAAACCTATCCTTGAGGACACTTGCTTGCAAGTGATCCGGGATATTATATCTATTGGTTGTTTTTTATTATGATTATGAGACATTATGTATTTGATGATGTTTTATTTGGTTGTATTACATGGACAGGTGCGATTGAATGGGTTCTCCTAAGTGTGTAGGACTTTGGACTTCGAGGATGCAGAGGCATTGATGATACCCCTTGGAATCCGGATCGATTCAGGGAGTGGATTGTTGGGTTCAATATTGTTGATGTGAAATATGTACATATGATTAGATGTTATGATGATTGATTATTATTTCTGACATGATTTGTTGATGGATGCAGGCTAATGATAACTTTCCAACCAGACTCACATGTGGAGTAGAGGGGTCACACATGACAACCAGAGACTTTGAGGGAGAGGTGTGGGAGAATCCCTACCATAGCCTACTATCACCCCCACCATGGATCAAACTGTAGGTTAACGATTACCTAGTTCAAGAAGACCCACGATGTCGTGAGGGAAGATTGTGACAATTGCTCACGATGATTCTAAGGGGCGCAAAATAAGGAAGGGGCCTTATTCCTTAGAGGCCCTTAGTCTCCCATAAGATCACCTGGAGGAGTATTGACTCCAATGGTTTTTGATGTTTACCAAGTCGGTCAAGAGGCAAGTGACACCCTTGGAGCACATAGTGCATCCTGAAGGGAACGTCGTGCAAGGAAAACAGAAAGAGGCCAATGGCACCCTTGGAGAACGTAGTGCTTCCTAAAGGGAATGCCACACAAGGAAAACAAAAGGAGGTGAGTGGCACCCTTGGAGAACCTAGTGCATCCTGAATGGAACGTTGTGTTTTTAAGTGGTAAGTGAATAAATCTAGACGAACTTAAAACGAATGATGTGATACGTAAGATTTAAAAAAAAAAAATCCCTAATAAAAATGTTGCCCAGCCTAGAGAGATTAAAAACCTAGTTCTAAGTAGACCTTGTGGTAAAAAAAAAATTAATAATTAAAATTGTAGCAAGAAGGGGGGTAAGAAATTCAAATTAAATTTTAATATCAAATTATAATGGGGCATTAAAATTTTAAAAAGGGAATTGATGGTTTTATCTACATATGCTAAATTAATTTTTAGTTAAAAAAGAAAAAAGGGTAAATGGTTGTTTTTCTACACTTGCTAAAAATTTTTTTAGTTAAAAAGGGAAAAGAGGGAAACATAAAAGAAAGCGAAAACTAAAGGAAAAAGGGGAAACATAAAGAAAAAGTTGAATGTCTAACTTAGTAAGGAATCATCCCTTGGTAACTTGCTATTTTTTAACTCAACTAGGAATTTAGTAAGGTGTAAGTCATTTAATAAGTGTAAGGGAATTTTGGGACACCTAGGAGCGTTTTTAAGAATGCTTTTAGGTGGGTGAGGGAAATAAGAATAATTAATTAATTAATAAAATTGAATTTCTGGTGCAACTAGGGGATGGGTGACATGTGTACTACAGAGATTTTTCCTAATTAAGTAAATGAAAAGGGAATTTAATGAGAATTTGGGAAACTAATTACTTGAAAACTCTATAAAAAGGATGGAGGAGGAGTATGGATCTGATGTTTTTGCGTAACATTATGCTGCTAAATTTTTGTCTTCACTGAGCTTCTCTTGTGGGAGTTGGGATACCTAGCTCAGGTAATGAGTGGTAGCTCGACCTTGTGAGGCCATATGGGTACTAGAAGTTATCTGGTATTGTGTGTGTGGCCCCTTTGCGACTCATGGGGCTTAGGGGGAAGAAGAGTACCCCTAGTGTTGGCTGGGAGGTACTGGTGAGGTCACATCGATCGAAAAGTGGGATCTGGACAGAGTGTGCGAGGGACAAAAACTATGGAGCATTCACGTTTGGCTAAGGTACGTTGGTTTAAGTTGTTACTTGCAATAAAATTTAAATTACCCATGTTATTTCTTTATATGGGTTTATTGATTATTATGAAGAGATTGTGTTTTTATATTCTGTCCCTTATCCCTTAAGTCATCAGTCTGTGCCTGAGCAGTCAGCTAGGAGCTGAATTGATGGTTGTCACTTTGGTGTTTAAAATTCTATAGATTCAAATGCCCTGCTTTTTTTTGCATGGATGATGAGTGAAGGATAATTTTTTCTCAGTTGTCTATCCCTTACTTATTTCTGTGTTTGATTGATTCATGGCTTAATGATTTGTCTTTGCACTTTCTTGTGAATGAGTACCTCTGTGTTTGATTTCTTAAATTCCCAAAACCCTTGTGTTTCCTAGAAATATTATCCCCGCTTTTCCTTGATTGATTACCTCTACATTTCCTTGAAGGATCAACTCTATGTTTTCCTTTTTTTTGGATAAAATCTCAGCGTTGAATGGTAAACCCTCTGCGTTTCTTTTTATGATAATTTTTGGCATTTTTTTTATCATTCCCATCAAAGATCTTATCATTCTCATTTCTTTACAGCGAATTTAATATTTTGTTATCATTGACTACGATGTACACATCTATTGACTGCGATTTTTATAATGTAACAATGTTTTTATTATATATTGATTTCGAATTTACCACAACAAATTTTACCTGGAACAATTTGTTTGATAGATTTATTATCTCCCTTTTTAAACTCTTTTAACACAGCTATTTCATTTTTCTTTAACACATTGATTCATATTTGTTTTCCCAACAATTTCATCTTTTCTACACAACAAATTTCGCCCATCAATTTCATTTTTTGGTTTTCTCAGTGAATCCACTTTTTGTACAATGAAATTACCCCCTCTTGCTCTGCGTTATTGATTAAGTTATCCAGAAAAAATTCGTTTTACTTTTCTCCATGAATTCATTAATTGATACGGAGAAATCACCCTCTTCTCTCAGTTTTTCTTGAGAAATTCATGCCCAGCTATTGTGGGGGAACAAGCATGCATCTTCACTCTTTTTCTATGTGTTTTCCTTGAGAAAACTATGCCCAACCAGCGTACAAAGGAAAGACTTTGATTACACCTTTAAATCTATGTTTTTTTCTTGAGAAAATTGTGCCTAGCTCGTGTGGTGAGGCAAGCATGCATTCCCACCCTTAAACCCTGCATTTTTCCTGAGAAAATCCCACCCAACCTATTCGGGAGGAAAGCATGCAGTTTCATCTTTAAATCTCTACATTTCTCTTGGTTAAATCGAACTCATTCCATGAGTAAGGCCGACATGTGTCCTTCCCTTTTTACCTCTTTGTGGGTAGGCATCCTCCAGCTCAACACAACTCCAATTACTTAATAGGAAGGTTGAATTACATGCATTATGACTATGGAATAATATTTTGAATTAACGTTTTAACATTTTACATTCAGAGTCTTAAATGCTAAAGGATATTCTTTTAATAGTATACTCATTGACGTTTTATTCAGAATCTTTTATGATATAAGCTCATCCTTTAATTCTATATTCATTGATAATTTATTCAGAGTACTAATGTTATAAATCCCTTTTTGCTGAATTTCTCGATGATTTATTTAGAGTCCTAATGCTATAAAAGCCCTTTAATGTTGAATTCTTGATACTTTATTCAGAGTCCCTTAATGTTATATGCCTATATTCAATGGTATTGTAATTGTTGTCTCGCTGCGCCTTAAGAATACTGTGGTTGGATAATTATATTTTAGTCATTAGTTTACTTGCACCATGATATGTAGAGTTATTTGTGGATAGTCATGTGTGTAGTATACTCTTCCGCCATTAATTGAGTTGGTGCATGATCATTGAAAGGAGGAGATCTCCTTGTGCACCGAGTTAAATGGATGATACTATTGCACCTAAACTTAAATTGATGTATGTTTAATTTATGATTTAGTTTTCCTTGCACAATCATATTGATGATGAGATTAATTAAGAGTTAGATTTCTCGTGCACGTCAATATATAGTGTAAGTAAATAATTTTTTGGACTTCTGACTTCATGTGCGCAATAAGTTACATTGAAAGGGGTGTTTGTTGTAAAAATTATATATCTTTCATGAAATCATTTATATTGTAATGTATGTTGATTTAACACTCTTACGGGAGACACTAAATTGTTATTTCCTGATGGTTTAATGACTAGTTTTCTATTGTGCCTTGATTTTTGATGTTGCTTGATTGGATTAGAAATTGGTTACTAATGCACCTTTAATATTATCGAAGTATGATTGATTCTTAATGGCATTCTCTTGAGCCTTATGAAATATAATCGAAGTTTCTTGTGTCTTTTCAAATTGTTGCTTGGGTTGGTTGTCTCATGTTTCGACAGTTAATTCAATCTCCTAGTGCGTTGAATCTTTCTTGGGTTATTGATATAGATGTGTTATGTTGCGCCAGGGTTACCATCACACCTATCGTCTCATGATGGCATGATTCCTGATGAGGGGAATCTTCACTTGCCTTGATGGATATAGGAGAATGATAACCTAGCCGGATTCTATGCTTCCCGATGTGGGTGTTTGTTCATAGTAATGGTTGTTGGGACTTGGTTTTGTAATACCTTAAGGCATTGGGTTTTGCACGACATAGATTTTTCTATTTCCTGGTCTTTGAAGCCATTGTGTTAGGTTGTTTATGTCATCCTTTAGCTCATAGGATTTTTTTTTCTTGTGTCGGGCGGGTAGTCATTTCTATCTGTCTATTGATTATCTCTTATTCGACCATTTGCATGATGTGCTAGTGTGCTGAGCCATTGTTGTTTGTTTCCTGATATGCGTGTGTTGCATTCATCGTTAAGTGGTGTTTTTTTATCTGTTGTTGTGGTTGTCTTCCTACTTTAAAAAAAAAAAAACTTTCACTTGCTTGCGTCACTTGTAGTCGTAACGCTGGGGTCATTATATATGGTATCAGAGTGGGTTCAACCCTGCGACTATGGATCTTCGTGCTTTCCACTATAGTAAACCCTTGAGTAATAACCTATCGTTAACTAAAAACTTTAACATGTCCATGCGATGATCTCAATTAGAGGATGCCACCGAGGTTCGCGGTGTGATGCCTCCAGAAGTTCCCGCGGCCTCAGAGTCTAATCCCCAAGGGGAAGAACAAGTCCTTGGGCTGGATTCAATTGTTGTAAAGGATGATGATGGTCTAACAAGGTCCTTCTAGAGATTGTCAGAAGCCTTGATTCACCCTCTGTACTGAGATGAGGCCAGGGCGCTTGTACCCCTAAGGGTCCACTGTGAACCTAGCTAGTATTGTTAGTATTCATCGTGAACTCGAGAAGGTCAAATTTCTCAAGTGCTCGGGTGCCCTGGACCATGCAACCATCGAGGCATGGTTGGAGAATATGGCGATGTGCTTTTCACTTCATGACTATACCTCCAACATGAAGGGACGCTTAGAGGTCTCTCAACTGAAAGGGGAGCGTTCTTCTATGGTGGAAGACTCTCCTACCGCTTTTGAACATGGTATTCGAAGACGTGTCTGCGGAACAATTCAAGGAATGGTTCTGAGAGAGGTGTCTATCTGAGAAATTCATTGAGTGTGATCCGGATTATTTTCGGCACAAAATGAGAGCGGAGATATAACACAGAAATATTCGGAGATATTGCAAGAGAGAGAACAATATAACATAGATATAGTGGAAATATAACAAGAGTCACAGATATACAGTAATACACGATTTCTATTAATGAAATAAATGTACAGAGACTGTAAAAATACAGAGTGAAAGACTCGCTAGAATGGTGGTAGCTTATCTCTGAGAAGAGATGTGATGGCTACTCGCATTCACAAGAATATGATTATTACAATGAGGCTCTAAGGGCCTTTTTAACATAAGTAAAATCCAAAACCCTAACCCCGGAAGATGAAAATCCAAAAGGTTTGTGGTCCCCGATGGGGGTAGTTGATATGTCAACTTCCCAGGGGCAAAACTTTTGCATACGATCTCCGTTTGGGGCGCTTGATAGGTTTTTGGAAAGATCTATCCGAGAAATACAACTTTTGGGTGATCAACATCGATCTACGATCCATGTTGCTCCCCATTATCTCAAAAAACATCGTTTAGGGCCTCAAAATGGCCCAAGAAGTTAAAAACTGCTAAAAATAGTAAATTACCAAAATTGCCAGAAACATGTTTTGGGCCAGTTGGAGAAGGTGGGTGGCCACCAATATCCACCTGGATCAATCCTCCCTCCTTAGGAAGCAATGGTATCCATTGCTTTGAGTTCCTGGGGGAGAGGGGAAAGCGATTGCTGAATCTAAATCTTGGTGATCTGCTTGCCTTGCTAGAGATGTGGCATTGCTTAGCTTGTTGAAGGCTATCATGAACCTTTGGCTGGAAGGTTTGGACCTTTTTAACCAGACTGGCTATTTTAGATGATTGTGTGTATAAGGAATCTTCGTGCTTTGTTGCAACCTTGTCGACCTGCTTCTGTTGGATAGAAGGTGCGTGGGCTGAAGATGTGGTGGTTGCAGTATCCTTCTGTTCACCCTTTGAATAGATTGTGGAGAAGATGAATTTTGTAGTATGAGATACTACCTTGAGGCACTGTTTAGGTGGGACAGTTGTTGGAACTACCTCTGGTATCCTGTAGAGATGACCCCCTAGAGTAATAATGACACTATGGGGTGAGGACTCATAGATAGCATGGTGTTTCCACATATATGGCTGGCCCAAGAGAACATCAAAGACATCCAGTGGGGCAACATCACATAATACCTCATCCTTAAAGGGTTGGATTCCATATGACAATCGACACTGATGGCTGACATGAAGATCTTGTCCTTGGCGAATCCACCGGATGTTGTATGGTTGCAGGTGTGGTGTTGTCAACAATCCCAATTGTTTGAAGACCTCTGTTGAGATGAGGTTCTTCTGGCTTCCACTATCAACAATAAAATGCAGCGGGGTCCCCTTCACCCACATCTGTGAATGAAAAAGGCGCTCCCCCTCTTCTGGATCTGTTGGTTCTTCTGGTTGAATTGCTGCAGTCGTGAGAATAGCAGTGGGGTCTGCATCGATAATCTGTCTTTTACCAGTATTTTCAGAATCAGATTCTGAATCAGGGTTTAGCTCCTTGTCTTTGATATCAGCCACCAATGACTGTTTTGAGCGACATTCATCGGTGTTTTACTAGGGGATTTTGTGGAAATCGCACCATTTTCCGGTGACCTTCTTTGTCTTCCCGTGACCCTTCTTTTCTTGTGGCTTGGACTAGTTTTTGGGAGACTGTTTGTTAGGGATGTCTTTGTCATACTTTGGTTGTTGCGGATTTGCAGACCCGGATTCCCATTTGTTCTAGTGCTTAAATTTCTACTCCATTTTAACAGCATATCGATAAGCAGCACCGAGTGATGAGATGTCCAGAAAATCCATTTCAGTTTGGATGTATCTGTGTAGAGCCCCACGGTATTTTAGAACCAAATGTCGTTCGGAGTCTTTGATACCTAGCTTGGTGTGCAAGGTATGGAAGGTATTGGTGAACTCCAGAACGACTTGGCCCCTCTCTTTCAGTAGTGTGGTCCATCTCATGTACTGGTCCTCATAGATGCCAACGGGTTAATATTGTTCCTTTACCGCATCCACAAAAAAATACCAAGTGGGCTTGGCCTCATATATTCCAGACTCCTCTATGGAACTCTTCTCCCAGTAAGTTTCCCACCAATGTTTGACACGGGGGAGAGCCTTAAGGAGTTCGAAGGTGATCTTTTCCTTATCGGAAAAATTATGAACAGAGAAATAACCTTCTAGCAGATTTAACCATTTATCTAGGGAATCTTCATCTATTTGACCTTCAAATATGGGAATATCAAAATTAACCTGTACTTTGAAAGGCTAGGTGCCTCCAAAGTGGCCTCTTGATGAAGATGCACCTAATTCTATTGGCAGGCGTTGAAATATGTGGGAAAAATTCTCCATCATTTCGTCCCTCTGTCGTGTGAGAGCTTGCTAAAGCAACAGACTGATAGGATCGTCTCCTCTGTCGTTTTTATTTTCTTCCGCCATTGAGGGTTTCTTGGGTGTGCGAGAGCAATTTTCCTCAAGAGAGACAAGCTAGAGACCCAAATTTCTATACTCGGACCTCGTCGGTGACATGCACTAAAAAATGATCAAGAGAAGCCTGCTCTGATACCACTGATCCAGATTATTTTCAACACGAAATGAGAGCTGAGATATAACACAGAAATATTCGGAGATATTGCAAGAGAGACAACAATATAACAGAGATATAGAAAAAATATAACAAGAGTCACAGATATACAGTGATACATGATTTCTATTAATGAAATAAATGTACAGAGACTGTAAAAGTACAGAGTGAAAGACTCGCTAGAATGGTGGTAGCTTATCTCTGAGAAGAGATGTGACAGCTACTCGCATTCGCAAGAAGATGATTATTACAATGAGGCTCTAAGGGCCTTTTTAACATAAATAAAATATAAAACCCTTACCCCGGAAGATGAAAATCCAAAAGGTTTGTGGGCCCCGATGGGGGTAGTTGATACGTCAACTTCCCAGGGGCGTAACTTTTGCATACGATCTTCGTTTGGGGCGCTTGATAGCTCGTTGGAAAGATCTATCCAAGAACTGCAACTTTTGGGTGAGAAAAATTGATCTACGATACATGTTGCTCCCCATTATCTCAAAAAACATCGTTTAGGGCCTCAAAATGGCCCCAGAAGTTAAAAACTGCTAAAAATAGTAAATTACCAAAATTGCCAGAAGCATGTTTTGGGCCAGTTGGAGAACGTGGGTGGCCACCGATATCCACCTGGATCAGAGTGTCAACTCAATGAGTTCAACACCTTGCATCAGGGCATTCATACGGTGCCCGAGTACGATGCATCTTTTATGGATCTTCTTCAGTATGCTTTGCACCTGAATACCTGTACATTAAAACCTTAGGGTCTTATAACGTCATGATTGATAAGGAATGATTGGAATTGCATGAGGTGATACTCAGCCGTAAGATGAAACAATTGAGCTTGGTCAATGATGAGGGATAGAGACGCATGAGTGTAGGTCGGAACTAGGGAGTTTCCCTCAGGTTCATCTCTTCCTTACAACTATGGAAGAGTATGCGCAACGGATGTAATATTTATGCGATCCTTTCTTTAAATGAGAAGGGAGTAGTACAAGGTATAGAACCCCTTCTGGTGGTGAGAGAGTTTATGTATGTCTTCCATGAGGAGTTGCTTGGGATGTTGCTAGAGAGATATTTGGAATTTACCATAGACCTAAAATTGGGGACTAAACTGATAGCAAGAACACCTTATTGGATGTCGACCCCAGAGTTGTAGTAGTTGAGAATGAAACTGAAGGATTTGTTGGACCTAGGAATTATACGTCCTAGTGTGTCACCGTGGGGTGCACCTGTTATTTTCATATGAAAGAATCATGGGTCGTGGAGACTTTGCATTGACTACCGTCAATTGAACAATGCAACGATAAAGAATCAATATTCGTTTCCAAGGATTGATGATCTATTTGATCAGATGAAGGGTGAGATAGTGTTTTAAAAGATAAAATTGAGATCAAGGTATCAACAGTTACGGATCAATGATGATGACATCCCTAAGACTTCCTTTAAGATGAGGTTTGGACATTATGATTTTACTGTTTTACCATTTCAACTGACGAATGCCCCAGGGGTAGTTATGAGTTTGATGAACGGGGTGTTTCGTGAGTACTTGGACAAGTTCATCCAAGTATTCATTGACGATATTTTGATTTACTCTCAGACGATGCAGGAGCATGACGAGCACTTGCAGTTGGTACTACAGTGTCTGCGAGAGAACAAATTGTATGTGAAATTGTCTAAATGATTGTTTTATAAGTCAAAGATTCACTACTTAATCCATGTCATCTCTGACAAAGGTATCGTTGTGGATCCAACAAAGGTCGAGGATATTATGGAATGGCCTACACCGACAAATTTCCTGGAAATGTGTATATTTATGGGTTTAGTGGGATATTATCCATGGTTCACTGAGGGTTTTGTGAAGATAGCAAATCCGATTACATAATTGCAGAAGAAGAACATGAAGTTTGTTTGGACTGAGAAATGCACGTAAGCATTTCAGAGGCTCAAATATTTGTTGAAAACAACGCCGATACTAAAGGTCCCTGACATGGATGTGGACTTCTTAGTATGCACTGACGCATCCAAAGAAGGATTAGGTGAAGTCTTGATGCAAGATGATCGAGTGATCACTTACATCTCGAGAAATTTGAGAAGGCATGAGGAGAACTATGCAAGACATGATTTGGAGTTGTTATCCATTGTTTATGCCTTGAGAGTTTGGAGACACTACCTTATTAGATGGAAATTGAACTAAAAACAAACCACTGTGGACTAAAACACATCTTTAGGTAAAGAGACTTGAATTCACAACAACGACATTGGTTGGAATTTCTTAGCAAGTATGATTTCAAGATTTCTTACATGAAAGGGACAGTGAACATAGTAGTGGATGCGTTGAGTCAGAGACCACTCACATGTTTAGTGATTTCCTCTTCAGACGAATCTACATGAAAATATTCTAACTTTACAACACGACATTGACTGGTACAAAGAGGTCAAGGATTTTATCATACAAAACACAATGAGGGTACCAAAATTTGAGGGTTTTACTATGGATAATGATGGAGTTTTGAGATTTAAAAAACAAATTTACATACCTCCCAATGACAAGTTGAGGAGTTTGATCCTAAACAAGTCTCATAGAGCAGTGTATATGGATCATCCTGTGGTCACGAAGATGAGGGTAGACCTTAAACCCTTATTCTTCTGGAAAGTAATGAAGGAAGACATAGTCAACTACATGGCAAGATGTCTAGAGTGTCAGTAGGTGAAGGCTGAACATGCTATTTTGGAATCGAAATGGGAGTCCATTTCAATGGATTTCATTGTTGGGTTTCCACTAACGGCAAGGAGACATGACTCGATTTTTGTGGTAGTCAACACTCTGACAAAGAGTGTTGATTTTATTCCTATGTGTATGACGTATCAGGCACCTAACGTAGTTAGAGATTTCATCAACGATATTGTGAGGCTTCATGGCATGCCTAAGAGGATTATATCTGATAGAGGATCGATATTTACAAGATGATTTTGGACTAGTTTCCAATAGGCCTTTGGAACCCAACTTAACTTTAGTACCGCGTATCACTCGAAGACAAACTGGCAGACCGAATGAACGAACCAAATCTTGGAGGATATGTTGCGTATGTACGTTGTGGACCAACAAAAGCATTGGGAATAATTCTTTCCACTGGTAGAATTTGCATATAAGAATAGTTATCAAATCACCATTAAGATGTCACCTTTCGAGTTTATTTACGGGTGACCATGTCAGACGCCTTTAGTTGGGATCAGCTTGAGGATAGGGTCTAGGTGGGACCGGAAGAAATCCAATAAATGGATGATCAAATTCAAACAATAGGACAAGGATCAAGGAAGTGCAAGATTAGCATAAGAGTTACGTCGATGCGCATTGTGTCGACCATAGTTACGAACTTGGTGATCGAGTCTTCTTGCGGGTGGAACCACATAAGATCTCAATCAAGTTTGAAAAGGGAACTAAAATCTCTCCTGGGTTCATGGGATCCTATGATATTGTTGAAAAGAGAGGGTCGTGGCCTATTGACTAGACTTGCCTGATCCTTTAGGTGTATGCATGATGTCTTTCATTTCTATGTTGAGACATTATGTTAGTGATCCTACACATGTTATTGACATGAGTTCCTTGCAGGTATCTGACGAGGGTGCACTCACAACTGAGCCAATCCACATCCTAGACCATCGCATTTGAAATCTATGACGTCGAAAGGTAGTTCAGGTCAAGGTCCAGTGGGACAACTATAGTCTGCACTCGATGACCTAGGAGGATGCATATGATATGCATCATCAATTTCCATTTTTATTGATAGACAGACTTATGGTACCGTGATACACTTTATTTGACACTTATATACTATGAAACTTAGGGATGAAGTTTAAACCAAGAGGGGTTGTATGTAACATCCCGCTCTTGTACGCACTGAGTGAACTTGTCCTTGAGAAAACTTGCTTGCAAGTGATATGGGTTATTATATCTATTGGTCATTTTTTATTATGATTATGAGACATTATGGATTTGACGATATGTTATTTGGTTGTATTACATGAACATGTGCTATTGACTGGGTTCTCCTTAGTGTGGAGAACTTTTGACCTCGAGGATGCAGAGGCATCGATGAAACCCCTTGGACTCTAGATCGAGTCAGGGAGTGGACCATTAGGTTCAATATTGTTGATGTGACATATGTACATATGATTAGATGTTACGATGATTGATTATTATTACTGACATGATTCGTTGATGGATGCAGGTTGACGATAGCTTGTCGACCAATGTTACAAGAGAATCCCCCTATGGACAAGTGGATTTCCTCTTGGATACTATACCCCTATAACCAATACAGAAAGGTGCAAATGTTGAACACTGACATTCCTTCTAATGAAGCTAAACTAGTCAAGGAATAAGAAGAAAGGAATATAAATACCTTTAATAACGTTTGTCCTTGATCAACCCAGGATGATCTTGATCTCCAAGTCTTTCATAAGGTCCTTCAATCAAAGGAACAACAATGAAAAAACACACTTCCTATTCCTACCATGATTAGCTTCGAAATAGATCTATCAAAAAGAAAAAATTCATGAAACATACACAAATTTGAAGGAAACGGGCCAAGGACATATATATATTAATGAAAACAAAGAAAAGTACTTACAACCATACATGGAGGTGCAGCAGCTTCACCAACATCTTTTTGTGCAGACCCTTACTTAAAAGTTCCATGATCAGAATGACTGTAACATTCAATGATAAATCTCCCTTATGAGATCATAAGTTTGATGCCTTGTATGTCTTTTTGTTTCACCATGAAGAGGCCTCCTTATATAGGCTTGGAGAAGCCTAACCACCTTAGATATTCTTGGGATAGGTTGAGGATATTTCTCCATCAGTTGTGGAACCTCCCTAATATCCATCCTTGACCTCAGATTCGAATCCAACTAACTTCAGAGATGAGGGGGATTTATCCTTGATTTTCCTCAACAGTCCAAAATTCTCTCAAACAAGCCAATGCTCCCTCAAAATGGGGCACAGAGTGTTGAAACACTCCCCCAAAGGAGGGCAGGGAGCATTGGCACTCCCTGACAGTGGGTAGGGGAGGGTTGCCCCCCAAAAATGAATTTTGAGTGGTTTTTTCCATAGTAAAAAATTTGTACTCTTTTTCAATTGATTTCTCCTTCTTAAAATAGTCTTTGAAGGTGTCTTAACTGTTCTTGTAATGTCGTTTGAGACACGAAATATGCAAGGTGACTGTATAATGTCTGTGACACGTGCAACACTTAGGGCTAAAATTCGATACTTGCGACACTGGTAATGACGACAATAGGTCATCATTGGAGTGCGTAATTTTGATGTGTAACAGATTGCCCCCCAAAGTGAGAAGTTAGAAGACATGATGAATGAAGTACTTTGTAGAATTTTTCGATTAAGGGTATGGACTCAGAGAACCTGGTAAAGTTGCACACAACCATCAAACAAATATTATGATATGTTTCAAACCCAAGGCAGGCATACCTATGCTTGGGTGATAAAGACTTACAAGGTATGGCCACCCTAAAATACACTGCGGATCCATAATTGTATTAACAAAAAGGTATAGCCACCCAAGATATAATGTGGATCTATACTTCCATGATATGAACTGATCATAGCCATGAAAAATACACAGTGGATATACGAGATGACAAGACATAGCCACGGACAAATACAAAGTGGATCTATGTGACAGTATATGTGTCAATGTTCAAAAGAAACTTTATCACAACCTGGGTAAAGTACATACAAGAGTGATCACTCAACCCATGGTCTTCTTACCGATCGTGATGCAGTACGAATCTAACCATGCGAATAGATGTCCTGATGTCGAACATGGCATAGACCACTTGATTATCGGTCAATGAGGTAAACTGTTAACAAGTGCGAGGGAAATCACCATTGATGTCAATGATTCCCAAGTTACCCTAGTACATTCCAACAAATGTGAATAGATGAGTTGAATTCAAACATCCACAGAATCATCCTATCAAGGGTCAATGATATAAACCCACTGTCGGATGTGAGGAGGCCTTCCATTGAGGCATGCAGGTCCCAAGGTTCTAATTGGTTTCTAAGTCTAGCTCCCAGATAATGTGCTGAAGTCGACGGGAATAGACTTGTCGAAGGAGGGCCTTGATGTATCCACCATCAACGACACAAAATAGACACAAAGATGTAAAATGATGAATCAAATGAACATGGACTGACACAAGTATTGAAATAGAAAATTTGTGATGGTTGACTTTCGAGGCAGATACTTCCCTTGAACACTGAGGAACAACAACAGAAACATGACACAGACCAAAACATGATGATGCAATGGATATTGTGACTTTTGTCGGGTGACCCAAAGGAGTAAGAAAACTCATAGGATTGGTTCAGTGCAGACGTTCAATGGATTTAAAATGCATGCAAAGATAATGTTTTGTGTTCAAGGGCGACCATAAGAGTGACTTGTAATGTTTTCAAAAAATGTTTGGCTTGCTTCCTTCAAATTTCCCCTCCATCTAGATAGACGAGTAACTCTTTTTGATTTAACGAGCTCGAGGAGGGTAACACATGCTCGATATAACTCACCTTCGGTAAGTCCCTCTTCCTTTTTTTAACGAACTAGAAGAAGTAAGGGTTCGGTCCTATATGGACCCTTCAATGTATGATTGTTTAATGAGTCCAGAGAAGGTAAACTCAGTGATTTTTTAGGTTTAGAGAGTCTGAAAAGAACTTAAAGATGACTCCAGTGTTGTCCTTTTTCGTAATGTTAGTCTTGCGAGGCCAAAAAAGAGATAAATTATCACTTGAAAGATGCCTTTTCAAACCTTTTAACGAGTGGGAAAGGAAGAAATATCACTCGGAAATCTTTTCACATTTATAGATTATGAAAAGAGCTTAAATATGACTCTAGGGGGTTCCTTTTTTGTTTATCCATGTGAATCCGAAAAAGAGATAAAAGGTTACTGGGTGTGTTCTCATATTTTTTCGAGCCTGAGAAGGAACGAAAGACCATGCTCGTTAATGTGACAAGATAATAAACGAACGAAATTTCTCCAAAACCTTCCAATAATGACAAAACTACCCACAAGGGTATTAATTATGCCTCCAAAATATTTCTCAAAAACCCAAAATAATTATGCTTTGGCAAAAATGAAATTTTATAAATAGTAATATGGGAAAAAAATTATTTTACCATTTCATTTGTGAAAAGATTTTAGCAGTGGAGAAATTGAGCTTTGGAGGGTGATTCTTGCATTCATCGGTGTCTGAGCTATGGTCAACTATTTCTGTCGTTGTCTGGATCAGGTTGGTTCTCTTTCCATTTCCTTTAATTTGCGTGGTTCACATTTTGTTTTTAGGCAATTATTGATTTTTAAAAATGATGCCCTGGGATGTCTCAAGGGCCCAAAAGGGCTCGACACTCCTCTAGAATTCTAGGGGGAGTGCTGCTCAATTTTTCCAACACCCCTCTAATATTGGTAAGAGAGTGCCAACACTTTGATGTGTGAGTGATAGGGCCACTTCCCAAAACGCACAAAAAATGCCCAACGAAAAATGCTAGCGCTCCTCCAAAAGGGTTAGGATGTCGTTGTGAAAAATTAATAGCACCCCGGTGAGCCTCTTAAGGGGGCATTGGCACCTTGAAATGAGCGTAAAGGGGATGTTGGCATCCAATGTAGAGAAAAAATATTTTTTAAAGTTTCTAATTGCCCAAAAATTGTCAAAATAGCATAACTAATGACTTTTGCTTGTTTTTTATTGTAGATAAATTTGGAAAAAGTCATGATCGAGTGGAAAGAAAGAGAGAATGACCTCAATGATGTGGCTACAATGAAAATTCCCCAATCAAGGGTCACCTTGAGGAATTATAGTCTCCTCAATTAATTTAAGATGTGAAAGATGAAGAAAGAGGTTCTTCTTCTTGATTATACGATCAGTTTGTGGAATGTCGCGGAGCAGGGGTTCCAAATTGGGATGCAAATTCTTACAATTGAGTTGGAAGATGTGTACTTACTGATTGGCCTCTGAAAGAGAGGGGCCCCCATTATTTTATCTAGACATAGGGCACTTCCCGTGCCTATAGAAGAGTACTTGGAAAATCATTGTGTTACAGGATCTAGATTGGTGGGAGGTAGGATCGTTATCAAAGACATCATGAATATACCCCTTCGATCCATTGTATTTTCCATTACGATTATAGTGGGAAGTACTAGCTCACACTTAGTTTCAAGGTCACAAGTGACCTATGGTTTACAGTGTCTGGAGCCAACACTATTTAACTGGAGTGCAGGATTCCTTCATAATGTGAAGGAACAGATTTCGAGATGCAGAGTAGGGCAGCATAAGCAATTCGGATACAGTTCATTTTTGGTTTCATTTTTTTTATAAAACATTCCTCATATGCAACCTCAAATTGCATTATCAGTATGACTGGTGGGAGAACCATGTATGGAACATTAGACTAGTCTATCTTCAAGGCTAGGAACAAAGTAAGAGTTCAGGTTCACTGGTGACTTCTTCGCTTGGATGAGAGGCCAATTGATCGTGATGGAAGACTTCCCATACACTGGAGTAGATTTTTGAGGGAGAATGGACCTTGTCCTTCCATATGGGGTGGACTGGGACACGTCAGGTAAGAAACCAAAAATAATATTGTCAAGTGTTTTTTGATTTTAAAAATATATATATATTTTGGGCACATAGAAGAATTTTTAACGGATGTATTGTTTCATCATGAAGACATGGGAGAAACATGTCTCATAGAGATACCTACATTGGTGCACCGCAGGGATGCTCAAATAGCAATAGATCATGAGGTAGCGACAGGGGGTCTCTGGGAGGTTGAGACAAACCTCCGTGGTCTCACGATGGGTGTCCCTCCTCTTAGGAGGTAGGACATACCCTTGCATTTGCAGAGACACACAGTAGGAGTCCCTGAGGGTACTAACTCCTTACTGATATGAGTAGCCTGTGTGGTGGTGTGCTACTTAGAGCACAATTTGATGTGGGACGACTAGGACCTCCCTGATATTTTTTGTATAGTCTGTATGATGATGTTATGGGCATGAGGACCCAACATTTTTCCCTTCTATGTAATTTTTTGATGTAATCAAACATTTTCTATCACACTGTATATATATACATATCCACGTTTTTATGATGCCAAATGATGTTTGCAAATAATGATATATTTTTGTGATGTGTTTAATTGACATGTGATGTATGATTTATTTCCTTTATGAAACCTCATATATGTGTAAGATACCGATCCATGATGTAATTAGCTAATGAATCCAAAGTTGTATTAAGTCCTCTTGGTATGTGTTTGTATTCGATAAAATCAAACATAATTTCAAGTCAACAAACTCATAGATGGAGACACAATTGGATAGGATTGTGAATAACGTAGATTCAATTAAGTTGACAGACCACAAGTTGAGAGTTTAGGTTAATGATCATACAAGATATACCTAGGGAGGAGGCTTCGGTTAAAAGTCCAATGACAACATGATATTATGCCATGTTGTTAGTTGTCGATCCTAAGAAAATACCTCCTGAACTCACCAACTCGTTAGAGTGGTAAACGATGCAAGATGCAGAAGCAATGTTCTGGGTGTGTCAACTAGCACCATCCACAAACCCGATAAAGATAGGAAGGGAAGATGTCATCTGCGCACACAAACACAAGACAAAGTATGAGTGGCTAAGGAAAAAATCGTTCAGGCAAGAGAAAAGTACACACCAAACTAATAATAAAATAGTGTACAATGCATGCATGCTAGATGTTCTTATGCATAGTACTTCTTAAGGTAAATCCTGTTTCGAGGCTCACCCAGGGAGATTCCATCGTAGTCAACTAGCTCGTACGCACCTCTATGTAAAAAATGTTTCACGATGTAAGGACCATGGCATAGAGGTTCTAACTTGCCTATCCCTAACTTATCATGAGCTTGATTGTAAATGAGAGATAGGTTTCCTTCCGCAAAAGTACGAGGATGGACGGATTTGTCGTATTGATTCTTGATTCTCTTTTGATACATCTCGTTAATGAGAGTGGCATCATGACGTGTTTCATCCAACCTGGTCAGGTGTAAGAAGCATTCTTCTTTGGTAGAAGTGTGATTCAGGAGTTCTACTTTGAGTTTCAATGAAGTAATTTCACACTTGATCAGTAAAACAACTTCTATGCCATATACTAACTGGAAAGGAGTGAATCCAGTAGTAGTTTTCACTGAAGTATGAAAAGCCCAAAGAGTGGAGAAAAGTTGTAGATTCCAAGATGTCTTGTTTTCCCCTACCATACTTTGAATCATGGTCTTAAAGACCTTTCTGATGGCTTCAACTTTTCCATTTGCTTGAGTATAGTATGGCGATGAGTTCTCATGGAGAAAACCCAACTTGGCATGAAACCCACTCGTCATCTATTTTTGAAAGTGTGAACCATGATCAATGACAATGGCTTGTGGAACACCAAAGTGAGTGATGATGTGGTTTAAGAAGAAAAGAGTTGCAGTACGACCATCATTCAGAAAGGTAGGCATAGCCTCAGCCCATTTTGTGAAGGATCAATCCCTAGAATTTCTTCATAGCTCCAAGTGAAGACATCATGGAATTATTTAAAGAAATCGATATAAGAAACCACTTCCTTGGGCGAACAATTAGCACCGAGATTAATATTTTCCGTGGGACCTTCCTTGATAGAAATGTCAATAATGATCGTAGAGGTAATGTTGCCTAAATTCCCCTTAGAAATAGTATCTTGTGTAAGTATGGGTGATTTTGGAAAGTCAACAACATCGGGGGCGGGAAGATAGAGTGCATATCTTCTTGTATTTCGTATATATGTGGAAGAAAAGAGGATCGATGATGGTTATCATCCCAAGGTATGTCGTCAATGCTAAGAATTTCCATAATAGATTCGTCGGACGAAAAAATTTGAGAAATGTAGTCAAAGGAAGACGTCAAGGAATTCAACCAAGATGGCATCGAGTAGCTGTCGGGTGCCAAGAGATGTTGGTCATCCAAGGAAAGAGAGGTTGATTGAATAGAAACGTATGAAGCATCAGCCAGACTAAGTGGCATGGTGTCACCTAGTGCATCGAACTCTAGAGGACTAGGTACAATCCAGGGATCAGATGATTCCAAAGACTGATAAGTCGTGGTCAAAATCATATTGACTATGGCAATACAATGTGTGGTAGGAGGTAGTGGTGCAAAGAAGGTACCCATAAGGGTGGATTCTTTTTAACAATCCTACACCAACACTTTCATAAGTGATATTTTGATCTCCCAAGAAAGGAATATTGTTGGTAGTGGGAGTGTGAGTGTCGAGTGTACAGAAATCTAACTGATCGATAGTGATAATTATTCCCTGATGAGGAAATTTTACACATCAAAACACTGACGAGGAAACAAAAATCATAGCATAAAACCAACTTCTTCCTAGTAATAATTTGTAATCAAGGGGAGCATCGACCACCTTGATGTCAACATAAACAGTTTTGCTGCCCAACTAGACGGACATGGACTGCAAAATACCGTGAGGATGAAAACCTCGCCCATCAAATGCACACAACATCATTGGGGATTTGTTAAGTGCGGGTGATTTTAAGCCTTTCCAACATGCGAAAGACATGACACAAGTAGAGGCTCCCTCATCCAATATAGTCCGGTGAACTTTTTGATTGTGAACAACAACATCAATTTGAAAAGCAAGTCGGTGGGAGAGTCAAGACGTAAAATTGTCCAGGTTAAACATGATATTGTTGGATGACTCAGGATCAAAAGCGCTAATAGAAGCCAAGAGCATTCTATGTTGATTTGGGCAGTGCTATAGAACTTCTAACGCAGACATAACACACGATCCTTAAGCCAAATCTTCAACAATGTTGTTGTTATGGGTGGCACGTGAACTAGGATTAAAAGTAGATTTACAGATAGTTCTCTTAGGAGGATGTAATATAGAGTATAACGTAGGTTTATCGATCTGAAGTGATCCATATGAGGGACTAACAGATGGAGGACTAACGGAGGATGGTGATGGATCTGGTAAAGTACCGTTAGTGACCCTTCCTTTGTCATGTTTAGTTGGCATGTCATAGGTCTTAGAGCAGGTGGTTAAATCAATCTCATTAAATAGATAAATATGGGAACTTGTTGAGGCTTCATCGTGAGAAGGGTGGCTAGAGCTACCCCTTGGAGAGGGGGTTTGAGAAACCATATATTGTTGCTGAGGAAAAAGGTATAGTAAGCATGGCTTCCATTGTGGAAAGTCTCGAGTGTAATGATCGTCACCAAAAATAAGAGATGGGAATTTAGGCTTCCGTTGTGATTGCTTTTCGGTAGAAGGTGGTGGGTTTTGAGCTTTGGGTTGTTCACTATTATTGTTCTTCTTGGGTTTGTTCTTTGTCTTCTTCTTACCTCCAGATTGTTGTGAAGGGGTAGATTGAACTGCATTCACCTAAGAGATTTGAGTTTGGGGGGAGGTAGAAGAGAGTGCGGTCGAACTGGGAGTGGGTACTGAAGAAGATCAATTTGTCATTCCAGTCGACTCGAAAGGACATTGGTTTTTGATAGAGATGATAACTCCATCTACATTTGACATGGATGACAGTTTAGATGGATCGGTATTTGCACGGGTAGCATTTGGGATCAACTCATACAAAGTACGATATTGTGAATAAACCAAATCTAATTACTGAGCCCAAGCAATGGCCTCTTCCTCAGTGACTACACCACCCATGGTGACATCACCAGCAATCAGGGTAAATAGTGATTTAGTAAACCATTCCATGAATAATTGGTCAAGAATGATTGCTTTGATCAACCTTCATCATCGTCTACACTCATGAATATGATCCGAGATATGTACATGGTTAGTCTGATGAAGGGAGGTCAAGAGTTTGATACCCATCTCGTATCGAATGTTTAGTCGAAAGTGCATGAGAAAGGAGATGGCAAGGGATTTGAAATCTTGGAACGAACCACGTGGAAGTTCTATATAGCACTTGGTTTCTGAGCCTGTAAGTGTTTGCTGAAAAAGAAGTAAACATATAGAATCGTCCATTAAGGAGTTCGATGAACACCACAAATGGAAATTCGTTACATGATTTTTCAGGTCTTAACCAGGTTTACCGTCAAATTTTGGAATATCGGAAGGTAATTTAGCTGGTATAACTGGACAAAAGGGATAATGCAATATAGGATCATTAGTCAATCGAGACCAGTTTGGGAGATCCAGAGTCACGAGAAATGGTAGTTGTCAGATAACTTGAGGATGATACTGGTGTGGCATAGGGACACCAGTAGGACCGTAAACTAGGTTAGGTGGATAATTGTATCCAGTATGTCCTCCTACATAAGGTTGTTGCTGACCAGAATAAATAGGATTCGATGATGGTTGAGAAGCATGTGAAAATGGAGGATAATCTGATGGGTTCTAAGGATTATAAGTCGGTTGATGGGTTTTCCCATTAGGGGGATAAAAATTTTGTCCATAAGGAGGATAAGTTTGTTGGTTTCCTTGAGGATGTTTCCCCCCGGGGAATAGAGGATTTCCCAGAAAAGGAACGTGCCAAGGATTTGGTGTCACATTTTGTCCATACAATGGGTTATGGACTCTAGTTTGAGATTGGCCCCCAAGCTGAGGTTGTGTCCCCATTTGATTTTGACTCCCAAATGGAGGTTTCCCCCCAGCATGAGGTTAGGTTCCTAGAGGGATCTGGAAACCAGAAGTGAATGAATGACCAGAGGATCCAACCAGATTAGAGCCACCAATACCTTCTTCTCCAAATAAAGGTGTAGGGATAGAACCTCCGGGTGTAACCTGGGTAGTTTTGGTAATGGAAGGATTCATAGCTCTGTACCCAAGTGGAATTGATGGATTTGGTCTAAGTGGTGTTCTAATCGGAGCCTGGGATGGTGTCACATTTTCGGTGGGGATTGTAGCAACATGTGGGGCCATAGTGGAATGGGCCATTTGGATAGTAGGCTCTGAGTGAGAACCAATCAACAATTGGTCTGCAACGGTGATGACATTACTCGTCGTACTAGTAAAGTGGTTTAAAGGTATCGTATAACTAACAGATGTCTCAGGAACTTGTGACGCCATAGGTCGATCGAGAATCGCTCCCAGGTTACCATATAGATTACGTACTGTCAAAGGGACAGAAACAAAATGAGAGGTTCCAACAGTATGAGTTAGAGTCCTAAGTGGTTCACTTTGGAGAAAAGGATCCTCTACTCTAGATCTTGCATTAGGTTCGGTGGGTACTTTGATATCCTCAATAAAAAAAACCTCTCCAGACGAGTTCACCCATAGCAGATGCACTTCTCACATAATACTCAAAGGTGGGTTGATTTGAAAATATTCCAAAGAATCAGAGACAATTTCGAACTGTTCTAAAGAGTGTGTGCTTCCAACCTCGGAGCCTAGTTCGTTATGAGCCTCAGGAGGGCCTTTTGACGAATTGGGAAGCAAATGAAAATAACCCTTTGGATCTTCCGGGGGTAACCCTTACATCCTACGTGAATGGAGAAATCCACTATTGCTTGAGCTAAGTAACAAATGAAAAATGAAATCTATGTCCGACTAACAAAAAGAAACGGCATACGCTAAGAAATCTAGAAATAAAACCAAGCAAACAAAACCTTCTCTTGATGACTGTACTAGTTGGTGATGAAATCCAACGTCATGTGATCAAGTTAAGAATGGGCTAGGATATGAGTGCATGGAAAATTTACGATGGATACCTGCTTAACAGACTTATGCC
The DNA here is from genome assembly GCA_009831015.1 of Picea engelmannii. Lineage (NCBI taxonomy): Eukaryota > Viridiplantae > Streptophyta > Pinopsida > Pinales > Pinaceae > Picea > Picea engelmannii. The sequence goes on along the minus strand of ML781138.1, from coordinate 192,494 downwards.
TTGGTGCAATATTCCACACAGTAATTGTGGATTTACCCTCCAGGGAGCGCAAGTGAGTTTGACCAACATTTGTTCTAGGTATAGTGAGGCTTCCCTTCACCATCACTTCATGTAAGAAACTAAACATTATGGATAATAAGGAAACCAACTCACAGTCAGCCCCTGGGTGGGTACAGTCGAAATTCCATTCCGAATGTATGGGAATGATAACAAGTTTGAAATCCTTCAAGAGAACTAAGGACAAGTGGAATGGTAGAACTCCACACTAGCATATTTGGGTCATTTGCGATGGTTGTTTCGACACTCTTGTGACGTTATGTCATTGACATTGCGAAGAATATGGATTCTTTGAAACGTCGTTTTATGTCATGTGGAAATTGCAACGAACTTGGACAAATGTCATAAGAGCGAAAACGTAGGCAATTGTGACAAAAAAAGAAATATCGTTGCCAATATGACAATATAGGCAAACTATGTGAAACCAACATTTCGTCTCAATTGTGATGACCGTTGCGACAACAACTTTCATGGTTTGTATAGAAAAACTATCGCAATAAATTAATCGGTCGTCGCACTCGCGATGACATTTTTTTGACAACTTTTCATTGTTTACATAGAGAAACCATTGCATCAATTGAAGTTGTCGTCATGTGTGCAACTTTTTGTTTTTATATAACAAAATTGTCGCAACAATTGAAGTTGTCATCGCACGTGCAATGACAACTTTTTCGTTTTTATATAGCGAAATTGTCGCAACAATTGAAATTGTCATCGCACGTGCGACATAAAGTTTTCATTTTAATACAACAAAACTCTCGCAACAATTGAAGTTGTCATCACACGTGCGATGACAAATTTTTGTTTTCATATAGAACAACTGTCGCAACAATTGAATTTGTCGTAGCACATGCGACGACAACTTTTCATTTTTATATAGCACAATTGTCACAACAATTTAAGTTGTCGTCGCACAGGAGACCACATTATTTCATTGTTTATACAGCAAAACAATCACAACAATTAAGGTTTACGTCGCAATTGTGATGACCGATATTTATTTAAAAAAAAAATTATATTTTAGGCTGCAATTTTGATATTAATATTAATATTACCATAATAATGTTTTAATTGATATGTGATCCATTACTAATAATTTAACAGACAATTAATGAATTCAAAGCGCTAGGACTGCTCTGAGCCGCTAAACCTAGAATCTGATGCCCTCTCTGTCAAATCCATGAAGAATCTACTGACCATCTGCTCCTTAATTGCCTCTTTGCAAAAGAAGTCTGGTGGCATGCCCTGCCAAGAGGGATCCCTTCTGACCAACTCCCTCCTGACATACCCACTCTGCTAAGAACCTGGGCCACCCTCTATCCTTTCCCTCTCAAGGCCAACCCTCAAATCAAGTGTTGTTGGATGTCCCTCCCTAAATTCATCCTTTGGAAAATTTGGCTCGAAAGAAACTCCAAAATCTTCAGAAATCTTACCCCTTTGCCCGACATCATTTTTGCCAAAGCCAAAGCCCTACTGGGAGACTGCCTCTCCTACTTTTGGCCTTGAACAAACTCCCTTTCTCTCAAATCCCCTGATAAATATTTTATCCATAGCCTTGATCCAGACCTCAAAGCCCCCCCTCCTCTCACTAAGGATCACAAAATTTGGTGAGCTATAGGAATTAGACTACTCTTGGGGGCTTGGAGTCGAATCCAATAATATAGCAGAAGCTCTAAGCCTTTGGCAAGGACTTATCCAATCCCATAAGCTAGAAATCAAAGAAATAACGGTGATAGGCGACTCTCGGATTTTAATCCAAGATATGGTCACCAACACCTTGCCTACTCAAATGAATCTGTGCCACATTCTCAAGAAAATAATGCGTCTCTTCCACTCCTTCCAAAAAATTGACTTCTTTCATGTGCTCCGTCATCTCAACGTTGAAGCCGATGAAGCTGCCAAAGCCGCCACCCACTTGAGCCGGGGTCATCTCTCACTAAATGGAAGTTTGTTTTTCGTCCCTCTCCCTTAGCGACACCCAGTGAGTGCTTAGTTGGGCCTCCCGGGGCAGGTGGCCTTCATTCCCTCCCAATGTCATACTCGTGGCATCCCTCCTCCACCTCCCTTGTTTGTCCCTTCTCCCATGCAATGATACTTATCTACATTGTTCACGTCCCCTCCCTTCCCCCTCCATGTCCTTCGCCTCACATCCCTCCTACAACTCCACATAGATCTCTTATCCTTCCCGTATGGCACTCGTGCGAGCCCCCCTCCTCCCATGGAGGCACACGAACAAGATACCATTAAATTTAGGAAGGTGGAAAACTGCTCCTGCTCATATTGCCTTCCCAATTTTGTCTGCTTTCTCGCCTGGCTTGAGCTCCCAGTCATTCCCCCAGTTAGTCTCTACCCACTTGCCTCGGCTAGGGATCCCTCCTGGTATTTTTCCACCACTCTCGCAATGGAGTCCAGTTCCAACTCGACCACCCCCCCTAATCCCTCGCCCTCCCTAGAACTCAAAATTCATAGGCTAAAACATACGCTTAGAACACATAGAATATTCCTGCTCCGTCTTGAAGGGGAAGGAGGTCGAAGGTTTGAAATGATGGAGGAAGATCTAATCCAGCTAAGGGAGGAAGCGGTATAATCTCTCACCTATATAACTCAGCAAGCTAACATCAAAATTGTTGATCTGGAACCAAGAACTAAAAAGATGGAAATTCAAGCTACATGACAAAGCCGTCAGGAAGACGTAGGGGGAGGGCGACCACGAGTGCAAGCTCCTCCATCTCGGGTCAGAAGGTTTAATCCTAAATTCCTCTTTCCTAGAATTAATTCTTTTTGGATCTCTGGTTCTCTTCTTTGTAAGTTGGAGTATAGGCCCTTATGAAAATAAGACAATCACGTTGTAAGTCGGTTCTTATTCTGAGTTTAGTTATATTTTGGACTCTCATCTGTTATGGGAAGTGTAGGACTTTATAGCATGGCAACCCCTTTTTAATCTCGAAGCTCCCGCATTGATCACAGGGCTGAATTATGTAAGTTTTCTCTACAGTGGTTATACCACTGGTTTTAATATATAAACCCATTTCTTGTGTAGAAAAAAAAAATATTACCATAATAGACTTAAGACTAGTCTATTATATGAAATTTCACAATCATTCACATGACAAGTTTCAAAGGAATAATTAAAATATGTTTCTCTCTTTCATATGGTAGCTAACAACAAGAGAAAATATGTATTATACCATGTCATACATAACACTATTTCACACTTGCTATATGATCATTTCATACCTGCTCATTATGAAGAGTTGCATACAACCCACTCAAAACTATCATTCAAAGTAAACAACATAGCATAACCTTCAAGATGAAGACAACTAGTTAAAAATGGTATTATCCAAAGCATAACAAGTACAATTTCATGTTCAACAATTAAACACATCCATGCATTCATATCAATAGACATGCATTCAAATTAATGGACATATACAATCCTATTCATGAATAATAACTTCACTCTACATAAATAAGAGGTCCAATCATTCAATGCATACATGACACTCAAGGGTGGTTACAACTAAGTCTTGTTAACAATACAAATATACCACCAAACATTATTGGTTTAACATCAATCAAACTCATTCATAGTATCCCTAAGACAAATTCCTCTTACCATACATATACAACATCGTGGATGAAAGGTATGTTCACTTTTAAACCTGACAATCCTTAGGAACAAGGTTAATACATTTAAACCCATATACACTAAATAAAGGTAAGGATCATCAATCTATCAACCTCTTAACCTTCTAGGTAAACAACCCATCAATCAATAGACCATTGAATATGTGAATCAATAATGCATAACATTTATACATGTCAAAACCTCCAAAGGGTGGACACCATTAAGTCTTGATTCTAATACCAATGAATGATCAAATATAAGCACTTACATCAATATTAGACATCTTCATACTGGTTACAAAATAATCTCTAATCAACAACTTCATATAGTTATGAATATGAAGGAAAAAAACTAGTTTCACTTATTCAAGAATAATCGGTTATGTTAATATGGCATCAAAAACACTATCATTCACTATGATTTAGCCCATACAGGTCCCTATTGCCCACCTCTAGTATTAATATTTTAGGTTGCAATTTTAATATTAATATTAATATTACCATATCCTCCAAGTGGAACATGGTTTCTCCTATAATTCCTTGGATAATGGGGATAGGTCTCAATGCCTTGATAATGTGCATGAGAGGACAAGAAATACCTTAGGCTCTAAATGAATCTTTCAGGGACCTAGAAGGGCCATGGACAATGCCACAAACCATAAAACATGCCCTATATAAGATATCATTATCATTAGAGTGGTATGTGGATGCCATTAGAAGGTTTTATGCATTAGGGATGGGTACTAGACCCTTGACCATGGTTGGGCCAAAAGTCAAGGGAATTAGAACCTAAGTTAATATTCTTGATCTAATAGGCCATGATCAAGGCCTCAAACTACAACATAGCTCCTTTAAAGTGAATCGTTGTCATATAAGTAGGATATGGGTATAATAATGAGTTTTTTCATAGTAGGAATGGGTCTCAAGGACTTTACCATAACAAAGGGAGGGCAATAAGGACCTTATTCCATAAATGGATTTGTAAGGCTCAATATCCATGAACATCACCTTCAACATAATCCATTTAGAGGAAATATTTGGCCTCCAAGTTGAATATGTGTACCATTATGAAATATTTTGCATTAGGGACATGTTCATTAAGTAATTAGCCATGGTCAAGTGAGGAAAATAAGGCCCTTGGGTCATTTATGAATCCTTTAGGGATTAAGGGACATAATCAATGCCCTAAACCACATAACATGTTGTCTATAGGGAATCGTGAACCTTTGAGTGAGATATGGGTATTGTTATAATATTTTGTGTATCAAATATGGCTATGAAGGATTTAACCATGGTTGGGGGATAAATCCAAGGAATTAGGCCTTGAAAAAATATTATTGGGTTAATAAGCCATGAACTACAACATGAGACATTTAAAGGGGATCTTTTGCATACGGGTTGGATGAAGTTTCCATTAGGATTTTTTGTGTAGTAGGGATTTATGTTGGGGTCTTGACCATTATTAGGTGATGAAAATAGGGTCCTTGATCCATAAAGTATGATCAAGGCCTTTAACTACAACAACATCCCTTTAAAGGGGATATTTTTCATATGAATGAGAAAGGGTTTCCATTAGGATTTCTTTTGTAGACGGGATGGGTCTTCGGACCCTGACCATGATTAGGGGATGAAAATAAGGTCCTTAATCCATAAATGAGTGTAACTAGTCTTATGGTACATGGAATATTCTTCAAACAACTTAAAAAAAACTTTTAGAAATTAACTTTGTCCTTGAGCGCAATATTGGTACTTTTAGGAGGATTTACATAAAAGATATGGATCTCATAGATTTGGAAGTAAATGAAGCTTCTAGGACCCTAGTCCATGAAAAAGGACTCAAACCACCATACAAAGTCAAATCATTGGCCGCTTGGTGGGATATAAGAATCATTAAGAGAATTTGCATACCATGCATGGGTCTCAAGGCTTTGACCATGGTCAGTGAAGGAAAACAAGGGTTGTATGATCTAAATTAGTATTTTATGGATTATAATATTTAACATATGAAAGAGATTTGGGAAATAATAGAAAACTTTAGATGCATTGGATGGATTTGGAGATTGTGACCATGGTCATTTGAGAAAATAAAGGGTCTTAAGATCTAAATGAAACTTTTAATGCTCATGAACGATGTGCATGTCCTTGAACCACTACAAAGTTTCTTTCAAGGGGATATTTGGCCTCCAATTGGGATATGGGTGACGTTAGGTGCTTTCATGCACCCAGGATAGGTCTAGGGGTCATAACCATGACAAGGAGAGAAAATAAAGGGACTCAAGTCATATATAAATATTTTAAGGATATTGTCCATGAACATGGACTCAAATCACCACATAGGACCTCTAAAAAGGATCTTTGATCTCAAAATGGGATATGGGTGCCTATAGTAGTTTTTTCATACCAAGGATGGATCTTGGTGTTTTTACCATGGTAAAGTAGTGAAAATAAGAGACATATCAACTAAATGAATATTTGATGGCTCATGGGATAAAATGGGGTCTTAAACCATTACATGCATCCTTTAAAGGGGATATTTAGCCACCAAGTGGGATACATATGCAATTAGGAATTTTTTTTGACCAAGGATAGGATTCAAGGCCTTATCCATGTTAGGATAAAGACACATTAGACCAATTTTATATTAAATAACTCCTAAGTGTCGAAATATCCTAACATCCACCCTTAAGAAGAACCTAGGATATGTTTGAAGGATTTACAAAGGTGACACAATAGGAGAAAGAAGGAGGCATTGGAGCATATCCCGCCTTAATTAGAACTGATTAAACACCTAACATAGATCAAAGTTTGGAAAACTTCACTTCTGTAAGAGACTTTGTGAAAATGTCACTTCTATAATGATTAAAGGCTTAAACTATGATAAGATATGAGGTTTTACAATAAGAAATTGAGGTCTTAATCTATTATTCTATTTATTTACTACGCAAGGAGAAGGTAAAGATTCTTACAAATAGGCCATTCATAATTTTGATTGGTTTGGACACTGACAACATTATCATCACTCATAATGATAGTACAAAATCCATAGGTGGGACATACAACCATGAACACTAGAAATATTCTTTAGGCACTAGTGATTGTCCTTCGATCATGGTTAAGTCCTTGATATCCATACCTAGTGTGCCAAACCTCTTAATAACATCCATATTATATTTTGATGTAAACATTCCATTTATAGGGCTTGGTGTAAATATTCCATTTATGCAAAATTACTATTACTCCCAGTACTGGAAGAGAGTTCCTTATCTATCGCAAGATGAATTAGACTCTTGTAATGCTTTCTGTTGAGAAGGTTAGGTAAGAATGTGAGTAGAAAGGTTGGGATGAGAAATATATAATCTTATTTCTTGGTTTTTTCACCATGGTGGCCTCATAGCCTAGGTTGGTGGTGCTATCTACACTAGATGGTTGTGGTTCAATGGAAATTTTCTCTTACATGACCAATCTCTTGGACCATTTTTTTTTTAAATATAAGTCTCATTTTTTTGTTTATGAATATGTAAAATTACTATTACTCCCAGTCATAAAAAAATTATGTGTTATGCATGCTATGTGTCATTTTTTTTTCCGTTTTAGAAGAAAATGATTTATACCTTTTCATAAATGTGTTTTGGATCGTGGAGGTGACCACCCTTCAAACCTGCATTTTTCAAAGACATTAAAAGGTTAAATGACTAAATAATAGCTAAACATCTATGATGAAATAACCATGTACACTCTAAGGAGTTTTAGCCTTTGGAATACATTGTGCAAGAAGATTGTATATGGAGTCTACCGAATAAAATATCATCCCATGCTTGAGCACCCCATGCATAATCAAAATCCATCTTAACCATATGTATCTAGTGCATCATATTTTAGCAATTCATACATTGTTGCAGTCGTCTTACATCAACATGGCAATATCATGTTAACATTGGAGAATGGATGTATGCAGTTTCAAGTGCCTTGGTGGTTCTCAGCTGTCACCAAATCAACAAAACCATTTTTATCTTACCAACTATTATCCACGAGAAATATTGTATTGAAAATCTTAGGATAAGACCCTAGAAGAACTCCATCCTCAGTCACTAGGTTTCTTGCATGCACCTACAACTGGTTCAAGAAAATCATTTCTATATTTAGTTGTTTAACTACCAGGGCAATATTTCCATGTTACTAGAAAACCTATTCCGTTGGATACTGGAAAACTAGATTATTTGTTCACTAATTTGCAATCAACAACTCTCATGAAAGATGTAGTTGTCATTCACCTAACCAATGAATTTGAATGGCAATTTAATGGATAGGATTGGAGCACTTCCTATTGCTTCAGATATTAGGAGTATAGATTAGTATGTATCCTCTGCAAACCTTTAATACCATACATAAACTTGGGGAATCACCATGGAAATTTCATATGTATGGAAAACATACACACTAAATGACCTAGAGCCAAACAAGCTCATAGGACTCCTATATAGCTAGAAAATTTGAGCAAGGAAGATGGAGTTGACAAAGGTGAAGTTTCTCACCAGGCTTGTCAGCCACAGGACCTTTGCAAATAATTTTGAACTAGAATTATTTTGGGCAAGAATCCCCAGAAACTAACAGAGGTAGTGGCTGTAAAGAAACCATCTGAATCTGCATGCAAATATGGAATCAATCTTCACTTATGAATCAAGCCTAACATAGTAGATCAGAGGCAACAAATATAGGATTTGTAATCATAGAAATTCATCCCCACCTCAAACAATAACAAGAAAAGGGTTTTCTGGTAGAAGACAATGATGATGATGGACGGGGGTAAAGGTTAATCACCTAAGGCCATTGTTTAGAAAAAATGGTCCTAATGCTTGATACTAATAAATAAAGAAATTATATTAATGTCCACAATATACCAGTAGCACCAAGAAAAGCTACACAAAATTAAGTAAGAACTACAACTTATAGTTTCATTCTTTTCATCGATTTGGTCACATGTAACTAAGCTTTCCCAAAATGCAACCCTGATTATTACTCGAATACTAGTTCTTTGTTAAATACAATTTCAATTCCCAATGATCATATTTCCCCCTTCCCACCTATAAATAGGAATACAGAAAACTGGAATTTCTATGGACCACTCCCCCTCCAAATTATTCCTTACTACCATCTTAATATGTCAGTGAAATATTTTCCACGGAAGAGACAGTGGGACATTTTTCTTCCTACACAAATCCAATAAGGTTATTACCATCCTATGCAGAAATACCCTCATATACCTCTTTGTTCCAGATTTCACATTGTAAAAAAGGGATGCCTTCTTCATAAAATAAAGTTTAAGAACTCTGTTATCAAATGTTGACATATCCACAAACTATGCTAATTATATGCATAGAATGAAAATGTCTTGTATGTATTTTCCATCCTCACCCCTAGATCAGAGATAGGTTCTAAAATTGATTTTGGGACTCTAAAGTGGATTGGCAGTCACTAAGATCTCTTCTTAAACATAAAACACCATGTCCATGACACAATGAAAATAATGGTAATGTTCTTTGTCATGTGAGACACAATGAAACATGTCACAAGACTTTCAAAGTTGCATATATCATGTCGCAAGATTTTGGAAGTTGCATCATTAACAAAAGTTGAAATTATCATTAAGTGTATAACAAAATTACATTCACAGATATATACAAGTCATAGAAATAGACCTGTGTATAATATCAACTATATAATGTACATCCAACTGTCTTATAAAATTATTACATAACATCATGAATTTCTTTTAGACTTTTTTTTTGCTTTCCAGTTCTTAAGCAAATCATCAATGTCCATGTCTTCGTTTACTGGATGCTCTTCAGTAGATGATGTTGTTTCAGTCCTTTCACATCGAGTACATATGGTCTTGTACCCATGGCGTGGATTCTTCTGTGAGGGGCCATCACCTAAAAAAATAAAAAATATTAAATTTATATGGCCAATTTTTAAATATCATTGAAGTAGTTCATTAATATTTTAAAAAAATCTGCAATGTAATTATTTACCTGGTCCTCTAGTCGGCACCTTTGCAATGGTTGTCGGCCTGTTCACCTGATCTTTAGGTCAAGGATGATCATCTATGACATTCTCTTCCATTGAAACGTCAAAATTTATAAGTACAAAATGTATAATTACAAAATTATTAAGCATATGATTAAAATATATACATATTACCGTCATGGGCCTCATTCACAAGAACATCTTGGGACTGCACCTCACTGCGATGGGGCTTCTGGGGAGCACCATGATCTTCTGGCTGCATTTCACTATCAACACTTTGTTGTTCAGTACTACTGGTAGGGTTGATAGTGTTACTCCCCTGATTAAAACAAAGTAAGACATTAAATTATGGACTATATCAAACATTTACATATTTTATAAGTAATGAAAGGTTAATGTAGACTAATTTGTATTTACCTTATCTAGAAAATTGGATCTTGGGGTCTGCCCCATGCTTTTATTACGATCAACCACGGATTTATAACCGTACTTGTAACCAAGTTGGAGGTCTTCATCCGTGGTTTCAGTTCCGTAGTCATCACCCTGCATTGCATAAGGGTATTGTTTTTTAATGTTTTTGGCTGCAATTACCTTAAAGTTGTAAGGTGATACAAATAATATTCTTAAGATTTTTGGGTACTTATGATTCATGACTGTAACCTCAAGTAGTCACCCTGGTCTAGCTTGTGTTGGACATGTTTGGCAATCCTTGCTTTGGTTGCCTTTGAAGTGTCAGGAAACCTATCATCAAAATTTTCAAGTATGTTATATATAACCACACTTTTATTTAGATCTAAAGAAAAATAAAGCTAGTATTGAATTCAAATAATTCTAATTTACCTTGCTGTACCAGTTATTTGTTCTCCTGATTTTCTCAAAATATTCTCTTTTGCATCATCAATGATCGCCTTCCACTCTCTCTCTAGAATTGAGGGAGGACTCTCATACCTAGGATTTCTTACCAAGCTTCATCTATAAACATCCCGGGTATATTTTAAATATTCACCCTCTACAGATGTGACCAATTTTTTATTGAATGTGTCTACACCAAAGAGGCCTTCAAGATAATCCATAAGTTCTTTTTTGAGGTTGGAATTCTCTCAATTCCACCTCATGCGTAAGGTTTCCCAAAATATAGACAAGGCCCTGCTCTCTACGTGTCTATAAAAAAGGTTGTTTCCTACACACAAAAAGATATGATCATTAATTTAAAAATAATAATCTAGACGATTTCTGTATGAGGACAACATTAAACGATTAAAATATGAACTAAAACTACCTGAGAGTCTTGATTGTTTTAATGAAATTCCATTATCGTCGACCAAACATGTGCACGGAAGGGTCCCCGTGCTTGTCACGCGTCTAGCTCTAGGAAATGCAACCATGTAAACCACATCACTATGATCCTCATCTCTTCCACCCTCTCTAGACTTTGATCAAGGTGTGGATTCCTGTCGGTGTGTGTCGTTGTTCCTATCTAAATGAGGTGTGGAATATGGAGAAGTAAATAGTTCTCTAGTAGTTGTATGACCACCCGCATCAGGACTCTGTAGTGTCTCTGTAGTGCCACTACTACCAACCTCATCCTGAACAGGCTCCAAATATTCCTTTATAAAAAAGAAAATGCTTTTTCATGAGATAATGTAAAAGTTAAAGAACAAAGTATCATAATTGAACATATGAGTGAATTAAACAACAAGAACAAAAAATTATGGTTATTACCTTATATGTGTTAAGTTGTGACATATGGAGTTTGATCCTGTCTTTGACGTCCAGAGTTTGTTCTGGACGATCTAACAAGCTAAATAGTTACTTGTTAGCTTTAATGATATTTGTTTTTAATGAGAGCATTGGATCAGCGCAAGAATAAAACCCCTCCTCATCGGCAGAATCATGATCCACATGGCCTACTGACTACATATAATTTAAGCAAAAACAATGTTATTTCAATAAAATTATATAAGAAAATAATAAAAACAACGTAAAATGAAAGTGTAAATTGATAATCATGTACATCTTCTGCGGCTATCCCTTTTCCATGATCATGCTACCACATTATAATATAATTAGAACCCCCAAATATTTAAAAAATTGTTAATGATAACAAAAAAACAATGTTAATGATAATATTTACAACAATGTTAAAGATAATAAAAAAATAGAATGCAATAAGTAGAGGTTTCTTAAAGAGGTGTTGCATAAGAACCTACACACTAGTAGTCAATGTGTCTATTCGATTCAAATGGTAATCCACTAATAACTCTTCCCCGAGAGCTATCTTTTTTATTGCGCACAGGACTACTCAATTCTCTTCACATCCCTCAAATATGAAATTCGGTTGTTTGTTTGTTGTCCCGGGTCGTGTGTTGTTTATAAACCCTATGATATTGCTGGAATCTTTAGGCCTTCCATAAATATAGATAGTCGCTCCCTTATTTTTATCCTTTTTTATTAGTTGTATATAATTTGTGGTGAGTGCATATCTTCGCATACTTCGCATGTATCGGACCAGACACATCTAATCATTATAATTGTAACATGACCCGACATAGTCCATCAATTCAATTATTGTATTGTATTTTACAATTATTCCATCCATGGAAAATAGCCCCAAGCCATGCACGGAGGATGGTGCAATGCGATGTGTCCTATTGTTGACAATGAAGTCAACATCTATAGGATATAGTTCCTTAGGTACCCATTGCTTCACCAGATGCTTATACCTGAGTGGAATATCTATGTCTCCTATGCTCTCATCATCATAAGATCATGATCCTCCTTCGGCAAGAAAAAATTTCATGTATCTACAAAATTTTATTCTAACTTTTTCACCTTTGGTCCTTGTTTTCTTATCATATCTACTAGATGCAGTCACATTTCCAGCCTCTATTTGTCCTAAGCTTTCTCACTCGACGAAGAAATATCTGACAAGTACCTGTTTGGTTGTACCTTCAGTTGCATGTGCACGTGTTGTTAGTTAGTAGTCCATCATCATATTCATGGTTCTAAATAAAAATTTTATATCAGATCCATAGGAATTGAGCAGATTTGTCATTTCAAATATTTCCAATGAAAGACCTTTCTTAGAAACATGGTACCTAGACTTAAGCCTAATTCATAATATTTTAGGTTTGGATGCCTTGGTGGGCCTGGGATTCCATGGCTTAAGTCCGTTAGACACTTGACACTTGCTAGAAGCATATTGCATCAGATTTTTGCCTGCATGAGGAATACAACCACATCCACTCTCATGTTTCTCCATGGTAGGATACATCAAGTCCACAAAGGTACAAGTCTACTATAGTTGGATATGATGTGGCCTAATGATTAAATGTCTAACGATATCTATCTAAGAAATCATGAAACATGGTTGGCTCATTAAACACAAGGTCCAATTAAATTCCACCACATGGAAATGCAAAATCAACATGAATGAACCTGGAAGGACTAATGGTGGCTCTAGAGTGTGCCACATGGGACCACTACACATTTTAAAAGCTAAGTTAGAAGACACCCTTATCAAAACAATTCTAAGTATTTTGGAGAATTGGTCTCAAACAAGATTTCACTAGGCTCTAATAATACTTCAGATCCATAGGAATTGAGCAGATTTGTCATTTCAAATATTTCCAATGCAAGAACTTTCTTAGAAACATGGTACCTATAATTAATCCTAATGCATAATATTTTAGGTTTGGATTCCTTGGTGGGCCTGGGGTTCCATGGCTCAAGTTCCTTAGACACTTGACACTTGCTAGAAGCATATTGCATCAGATTTTTGTGTGCATGAGGAATAGGGAAACCAAGAGAATTTAAGGATACAATGAGTTGTTATGAGAAAGAGTCCAAGATCTCAAAATATCAATATAATGACACATGGAATAATCATCTACGTACAAGGGGATTAAAGAAAATAAGATTGCGAGAACACCAAGTGACCACATTAATACAACCACATCCACTCTCATGTTTCTCCATGGTAGGATGCCTCAAGTCCAAAAAGGTACGAGTCTATGATAGTTGGATATGATGTGGACTAATGATTAAATGTCTAACGAGATATGTCTAGGGAATCCTTACAACATCCATGTCTTGTGTTATAACACCTCCCATATAAGAATAGCCATGTCTCGTGTACTAACACCTCCCATATAAGAAGAGCTATGCATAATATTTTAGGTTTGGATGCCTTGGTGGGCATGGGTTTCCATGGCTTAAGTTTGTTAGACACTTGACACTTGCTAGAAGCATATTGCATCAGATTTTTTCCTACATAATAGTATAACACCAATATAACACCACAATAACACATAAATGATATCAAAATAACACCAGAAAGAAAACTTTGAATCAGAGAGCAATATTCACGAGCCTCTTCGAGGGGGCAAACTCTAGTCAAGCAGAGCTCTATTACAATAATATCCAAGCTAGGGTTCTCATACCCTCGACTCCTATTTATACTAAATATGTCTATCAAAAGAACCATCTAGAGGAAGATCCTTCTATAAGAGGAAGCTTCTATTAGGTCTTCTTACATTCAATTTATTCTACTTTATTGCAAGGCCTTATTAACATTGACCTTTATTACATCCAAATATATTGTTCTACCTACATGCGGGGTTAGGTCCCTAACATAAAGCATCCTAATTTGTGTGCATCTATGCTTGTAAAATGTGTGGAAGTTG
>ML781138.1:118272-177379 GCA_009831015.1 Picea engelmannii | reverse complement strand
ACTTTAAGAGTTAAAGAAAATTTGACCATTATTTTGGCTAAACTACCTTATCTCATCATGGAACTATAGGATTAACAAGTTTCTATGACATAAGTAATAGGTCAATGGAGTATATTACAATGGATGATAGAATAAAATGCATGAAAATATCATCACTGGTTATGGGAAAACAATTCATAGAGTTAGACCTTGGGGATGTTCTCCCGGGTGGCATTAATATTGTGTCAAGTGGAATGGAGCCCATATAGTTGATGTACTACATAAACATCCCTTTCAGATGGATTTTTGTAGAACCAATGGCCATTTAAAATATTCTTGTCTAAAGAGGGGTTAGAATGACATGATAGATGATATGGGACAAATGTTAATCCATTCTAGGTATGGTAGTTATAATTTAAGAAGATTTCAGGTTCACCCAAATTATTCATAGAAACTTGTTCCATATTGTAGGGGAGAAATTCCCACATCCCAATTTTTACATTGGGAAGAAGGAAGAAACAAAAACTAGTAGAAATTACAAAGAAATATGGAGAAAAAAAAGAGCAAGGATCCTCATGGAGAAAAAAAAGAGATAACTCTAACCCTAACTCGATTGGAATCTTGTGAGTTTGGGGACAAAGCCCATGAAATTACCATTTTCGATGGCCTCCTTTTCTTTCTCTGTTGCTCGAGATTTTATATGGATCTTGGCCTCCTTATCTGTCGCTATCCCTCAAATTTCTCTTTCCCAGCTCCTTCTCTGTGTCTTGGCCTCCTCTTTCCCTAGCTCTTTCCCTCCTCTTGGCCTCCTTCTCTGCCGCGCGGGTGCGAGTCATGTCTTTTGTTTGTTTGAATTATATTTTTTTTTACTTTTTTAATTGATATATTTTATAAAATTAATTTATATTTAATTATATTTAACATATATAATATATATGTGGGTTAGTGGTGAATGAATTCATTGTTAGTGGGTCAACAAATTAATGAGTTAGTGTATTAGTGTGTTATGGGTTAGTGAGTTGGCGTGTAAGATGTTAGTGTGTTAGGGGTTAATGTGTGAAGGGTTAGGGGCTAGTGGGTTAGGGATTGATGGGTTATGGGTTAGTGGGTTAGAGGGTTACGTGTCAGTGGATTCAAGGTTATAGGTTAAGGGGTAAAGGGTTAGTGGGTTAGTGGTTAGTGGATTAACATGTCAAAGGATTAAGGGTTAGTAGGGTATGGATTAATAGGTTACAAGTTAAAGGGTTAATGGTTAGTATGTGTTAAGTGTTAGTGGGTGAATGGGTTAGTGGTTCAGATGTCACTAAGTGAGTGTGTTAGTGGTTCAGAAGTCATTGAGTGAGTTTGTTAGTGGTATAGGGGTTAGAGGGTTAGGGTTTAGTGGGCTAGTGGTTAGTGTGTTAGGAGACATGGGTTAAGTGTTATTTTTTTATGGGGTTAGTGGTAAGGGGGATAATGGTTTAAGAGATAATGGTTTAGGGTTCAGTAGGTAATGGTTTAATGGGTTAGGAGTTGGCATTTTATAGGTTATGGGTTAATGGGTTAGTGATTTGGAGTCTAGTATGAGTTTGTAATATACCATATATAAAATGTATGCAGAACAAAAATAAAATGCTAGAAATGGAAGAATAACAACAATATAACCAAAACATTCACCACAACAACACTTAAATGATAAGAGAATAATAACATAAATAACACTTTGAATATGAAAGCAATGTTCATGGGCCTATTCGAGGGGGAAACCTCCAGTTGAGAAGATCTCTATTACAATAATATCCAAGATGGGTTTCTCATACCCTCGACTCCTGTTTATACTAAAAAGAAGCATCTAGAGGAAGATCCTTCTAGAAGCATAAGCTTCTATTAGGTATCCTTACATCCACCTTATTCTATTTTATTGAAAGGCCTTATTAATATTGACCTTTATTACATCTGAATATATTGTTCTACCTAGCTGTGGATTAGGACCCTAACATGTCCTCCCCCTTAAAAACAGCCTTGTCCTCAAGGCTTGAGATGTGGAAATTGTTTCAGAATGGTAGCAGGTTCCCAAGTGGCATCTGCTGGAGTTGTATCTTTCCACTGGACTAACACTTCCTTGATGGTTCTCTGACATAGGCGGAGCTCATGCTGGTCCAAAACTGCTTCTAGCTGTAGCCAAATGGATCCTTCTTCAGCTAACTCTGAAAGGTTGGTTTGAATTTGGAACTTAGCTCCAATCACCTTCTTTAAGCTTGAAACATGAAAAATAGGATGTAGCTTCAAATGGATGGGAAAAGCTAACTGATAGGATACTTGTCCCACATGTTTGAGAACGATATAAGGACCATAAAATTTGGGCTCTAGCTTCTGACCATGCTCGGCCTTGAGGGAAGTTTTCTTGTAAGGTTGTAGTCGAAGAAACACCTAATCCCCTTCTGCAAATTAACGTTCAGAGTGAAATTGATCTGCTTGTTACTTCATAAGATTTTGTGCCATGACCAAATTCTCTTTGAGTGTACGGAGAATATCCTCTCGAGCTATAAGTGTTAGGTCAACCGCCTAGACCTTCGAGGCACCTGGTAAGTATGAGAGAAATGAAGGTGGCTTCTATCCATATACTGCTTCAAAAGGAATCATGCATGTAGCTATATGGTATGAAGTGTTGTACCACCATTCAGCTAGGGTTAACCATTGAGCCCACTGATTTTTCTTTTTCAAGGCAAAACACCTCAAATATGCTTCCAAGCACTTGTTGACAACTTCCATTTGGCCATCAGGATGGGGATGATAAGTTTTGCTGAGATGCAATTCAGTGCCTTGTATATTGAACAGTTCTTGCCAAAAAAATCTTGTGAAAGTTGGGTCACGATCAGAAACAATAGAGTGCAGCATGCCATGAAGCTTGAAGACCTAATCCATGGAATTTTTAGCCACGATGGATGTTGTAAATGGGTGTTGAAGGGCATAGAAATGAGAATACTTGGAAAGGAGATCAAAAACCACCATGATGACTAATTTATTTCCCGATTTCGGTAAGCCAATAATAAAATCCATAGAGATATCCTTCCAAATAGTAGGTGGAATCGGGAGCGGTTGTAGTGTACCTGGAGATTTGAATGTTTATACCTTGTTGCATTGACATACATCACATTCAATGAGAAAATTATGAATGTCATGTTTCATACCATCCCAGAAAAAAGGAATGTTTGACCCTGTCATAGATTTTGGTGAACCCATAGTGCCCTATTGAGGGTGTAGCATGAAGCTCAGAAAGTACTGTGGATTTAAGATTTGATTGTTTACTTAAATACAAACGACCTTTGTATAGAAGTTCATCATAGAGACAAGAGTACCCTAGGGAAGATAAAGCATTCGAATACAATTGTTGGATCAGCTGCGAACTTTTGGGATCTTGTAGCCATTCCTGGCGAATGTCCTAGAGCCAATCTGGGGCAATGAATGAAAGAGAAAAAAGGGATCCTTCATCTTCATATTTGCGGGAAAGTGCATCCACAACCACATTGTCTTTTCCTTTCTTTCAAATGATCTCATAATCATATCCAAAGAGCTTAGTCACCCATTTTTGTTGTTCTAGGGAGGAAATGTGTTGTTCCAGAAAATACATGAGGCTTTGATGGTATGTCTTACTTTGGAAACATTGGCCCAATAAATAAGGGCGCCATAGATCAACAACATGTAGAATAGCCAACATTTCCTTTTCATACATGGATTTGCCCAGATTTCTTTCAGATATTTGCTTGCTGGTAAAGGCCAAAGGTCGACCCTCTTGCATAAGGATAGCACCAATTCCTTTCCCCGAGGCATCACATTCCAACACAAAGGTATTTGTTAAATCGAGAAGGGTGAGGACTGGAGTGGTGCACATGGCCATATTCAAGGTTTGAAAATCTTGAGCAGAGGTTGGAGTCCAAGTGAAAGAGTTCTTTTTGAGGAGAGCAGTGAGAGGTGCTGCAATCTTCCCATAATTCTTAAAAGACTTGCAATAATACCTTGTTAAGCCTAGAAATCCATGCAAGCTCTTACGAGTCTTTGGGTGAGACCAGTCTTGCATAGCTTCAATATTTTTAGGATCCACCTAGATGCCATCCTTTCCAACTAGATGACCCAAGTATTCTACTTCTGAGGCGCCAAAAGTAGATTTAGACTGTTTCAGGAAAAGTTGGTGCTGAGAGAGTAGATGGAGAACTCGATCCACATGAGCAAGATGGTCTATCTAGGTTTTTCTATAGATGAGGATATCATCAAATTAAACTAATAAAAAAATGTGGATAAAAGGATGGAAGACATGATTCATGAGGCTTTGGAAGGTGGAGGGGGAATTACACAAGCCAAAGGGCATGACCAAAAACTCATAGTGGCCCTCATCAACTCTAAAGGAAGTCATGGGAATGTTTTCCTCTTTCATACATATCTGGTGGTAGCCCAAACGAAGATCCAGTTTAGTGAAGAATTTGGTGCCACTCAATTCATCCAAGAGGTCATCAATGATAGGAATGGGGAATTTGTCTTTGATGGTAAGTTTGTTGAGGGCACGGAAGTCAAGACACATTCAACAGGAACCTTCTTTCTTTAGGACCATGACAATAGGAGAAGAGTAGGGGCTCGTACTAGGGCAGATAATTCCTACATTAAGGAGTTCCTAAACCATTTTCTCAATTTCATTTTTTGGGGAAAAGGGGTGACGATACGAACGGATATTGGGAGGAAGGCCTTTGGGTACAAGGGGAATGGAATGATCATGAACACCACGGGAAGGAGGGAGTACTTGGGGAGTGGAAAAGACCAATTGATGTTTAGAAAGGATGGTTTGGAGGTCTTTTGGGACTGAGGGAGTCTTTGTTGCTTGTATGGCATGGAGTTGGGCAATAACACCATAATGACCTTTTTTGAACAACGTTTCCATGCAATGGGAACTAATGATCTCAGGTGAACCAGCGGTGATGCCTTGGAAATTATATTGGTGGACCTCCTACTCAAATTGAATGGTTAAGTCTTTAAAATACACGAGAATGGGACTTAAAGTCCTTAGATAGTCTGCACCCAACACAATGTCACAACCTCCCATGTCGATAGGAAACATATGGGATTTCAGGTGGTAGTCACCAATTTAGAGACACACATTTTTACAACGCCCTCCACATTTCATGGAACCACCATTGACAATCATGATTTGGAAATTATTGATGGCATGGATGTAGCAATGAGTTTCTTGGGCAATGCAGCGATGAATAAAATTATGGGTGTTGCCACTATCAACCAGAATAATGACCTTCCAATGCTTGATGTAACTAATTAGATTGAGGGTTTGGGGATCGGAGAAGCCAGTGAGAGAATTGAGGGAAATGACCGGTTGTACTTCAGGAGTGTCTGAGGGAGGGGTTATGTCAGTGGATTCAGATGACTCAAACACAAGGGAAGTTTCTACATCCTCTTTCGAAATATCCTCGGAGATGGCCATAAAAAGATTTTGTTCTTTACAGTTGTTTCCTGGGAAATATTTGTCATCAAAGTTATAACAAACGCCTTTGAGTTTGCGTTCAACCATTTTATCCCTGGTCAATTTTTGGATCTTTAGTGGAGCAAAGGGAGTAGTGGGATTTATTGGTTTAGGGCAAGGGATAAAGGAGGATTTTCGATTTTGAAGGATACCACTTGTTGTGCTTCTTTATCTCTTTTAGTAGCCTCCACCCAACTCTGAGGCCGAACCATGAGGACATTGGCCTGAATCTCATCCTTGAGGCTGCTGATAAAACACTCTCAGAAAGGCATCAGACATGCCCTCTGTTCTAAAAGCCAAGCGCTCAAAGGAAGCTATAATGTCTTCCACTGTTACTAATTGTTTCAACTTTTCCAAATGGCCCAAATGGTTGGTGTCAGTGTCAAAGCATTCATAAAGCTCTGCCACAAAGTGTGTCCAAGCAATATACTCTTGACGAGAAGTTTTTCTCCATTTCCACCATTGCCACCATTCTTGATCTAGATGGAGAGCACCATACCAGAGTTTGGCCAAGTCATCTGTAATGTTGTATAAAGAGAAATAATGTTCCATTTGGGTTACCCAACTAGTGGGGTCCGAGCCATCAAATTTGGTCACATCCACCCACAAAAGGTGTAGGTCACATTGAAAGTGATGGTTCTAAAAGTTATTGGAATGAGAGGAATGGTGACCTTCAGGATGTGGAGGTGAGGAAGAGGAAGGGTTATCTGTAGGGATATGAAGTTTGGTGTAGAGTGTCGAAAATACTGATTCAAGCTGGGTGGTGAGGTCTTGCTTGATTTCCTCCATTGAGGATTGCATAGTTGTATTGATGGCTACAACATTGACACTGAGTTGTTTCACTTCTTGTTGGGTTTCGATGAGACCATATTGCAAGGTGTTGAAGCAAGCTTCCAAGTCTTGGCTATGGGTATGGGCCATGAGGATGGGGGAACTGAAAAGGAGTGGGCGTGGTAAAAAAATTTGCCGAAAAATGATATGGATGAATGTGATAAGGGAGAAGAGATGAATCCAATGGAATAGGTCTCAAATAATGGTGAAAAATTTTCCAGACTCGTTTTTTTTTTTTTAAACACTTACGGAGTTATACTCCGGTCTGAAGAATACTGCAAAGAGGAAATGCCCAAATGCTTAACCAAAAATAAATGTGTATTTACTTGGCAACCCGAACACATTTGCTTGGCAATAGATCTTATCTACTTTAATTTGTTTATGTTTCTGTCCAGAAGGGTTAGGTATTTAATGGTTCTACAGACAAGGGTTTGCCCCGTGCTATATCTCTTTGATATACATATAGGGTCCAACAATAGTACTCGACCCAATATCTCAGCGCACTAACTAAGGAGGATATATCGTACCCTTAGTCGTACTATCCGACTACCCAGGTACTAAATATTATCTTCCTGAGTGTTGTTTTCGGTGACACTATAGCAGTCAGGCAGCCGATCGTTTTATCTAAAGAGGGATTCAGGTAATCTAGGCTGATCCATACAAAGGTGTTGTTTGATGTGCTACCACTCGAAGGGGTAGCAACGAGGGTTACAAGGGTGGCCAACAGATGTGCACTTAAGTACCACTTGTATTTACTACATGTATGAATCCCTCAACTGTGGGTTTATGCACGTAACGATAGATCTTTATGGCTTAAAGACGTCGAAATATGTCTCTACCCTAAAAAAAAAAAAATTAACCCACACTTTCTGCTGAGGAAAGTGCTCTAATACCACTTGTAATATACCATATATAAAATGTATGCAGAACATAAATAAAATGCTAGAAATGGTATAATAAAAACAATATAACTAGAACATTCACCACAATAGCACTAAAATGATAAGAGAATAATAATAGAAATAACACTTTGAATCTGAAATAAATGTTCACGGGCCTCTTCGAGGGGGTAAACTCCAGTTGAGTAGAGATCTATTACAACAATATCCAAGATGGGGTTCTCATACCCTCGACTCATATTTATACTAAAAAGAAGCATCTAGAGGAAGATCCTTCTAGAAGCAGAAGCTTCTATTAGGTCTTCTTACATCTGCCTTATTCTATTTTATTGAAAGGCCTTATTAATATTTACCTTTATTATATCCAAATATATTGTTCTACCTAGGTGCAGGTTAGGACCCTAATAGAGTTAGTGGGTTAGTTGTCGAGAATTAGTGTGTTAGGGGTTGCAAGTTAGTGGGTTAGTATTTTTATCCTATATAATGGGTTTGTGTGTTCAACATTAGGGGTTATTGGTTTATAGGGTTAGCGATTACTAGGTTAGATGTTAGTCAATTAATTGTCATTAGGAGTTAGTAGGTTAGATGTTAGTCAATTAGTTCTCATAGGGGGTTAACAGACAAGTGACCATTAGTGGTTGGGTTTTAGGGGTTATGGATTTCTCTCTTGGTGGTTTAGGGATCATTAGGGGATATAAATTTAATTGGTTGGTGTGTTAAGGATATTTGTTAGATCTCAATTAATCATTTAATAGGTTAGTAAGGAAAAATTTATTGTGTTAGTGCTTAGTGGGTTAGGATTTAGTGTCTTAGTTGTCATCCAGTTAGTGGTTAGTTGGATAATTTCCATCCATGTTTAATGGGTTAGGGTTATGTGTTAGTGGGTTAGTATCTTTAGGGTTAGTGAGTTAGGTATTAGGGGGTTAGTGCATTAGGGGATCAAGGATTAGTGGGTTATGGGTTAGGGGATAATGTGATGGGGATTAGAAGTCAAAGGGTCACATGTTAGTGTGTTAGTGATTAGGAGTTAGTGGTTATGGGTATTAGGTTAATGGTTAGTGGGTTAGACATTAGAATGTTTTTTCTAGAACTAGAGGAATTTGTAATATCCCTAGATTACCTAGGTGATAGACAAGTTCAAATCTATATAGCTTCCACTATAACCACTAGATTAGTGTCAACAACTTGCAATCCAATGCCTAGAAATAAGATTATGACATAACAAGAGTCAAGAAGTTCGAAGACACATGCGCAAGGGGGGTCCCACTCCTGGGGGGCGTCTACCCTTCTAGCCTTATCACAACAAGCCAAAATATCATTGTGGATTTGAACCTGGGTGAGGAGAGTGAGAGACCTACCTCTCAACCATTCAGGTTAGGTATTAGAGTGTTAATATGTAGGAATGCAAGTGTCAATGAGTTAGTGGTAAGTGTCTTAAAGGTTAGAGGTTAGTAAATGAGTGCATTAGGGTTTAGTTCATTAGTTCATAATGGGTAGTTAGTGGGTTAGGGGTTAGTGCGTTAGGATTTAATGCATTAGTTCTTAATAGGTTAGTGGGTTAGGAATTAGTGCATTAGGAAATTAAAGGTTAGTAGGGTAGGCTTAATTGTTTTGGAGTTCAAGTAGGTTAGTAGATCAAGAGTTAGTGTGTTAAGTGCCATTAAGTATTAATGGGTTTAAAGGTTGTGGGTTAGTAGGTTAAGAGTTGTTAAAGGTTATTGGGTTATGTAATCTAGGTTATTAACATAAAATAATAATTGACATTTAAAAAACTAATATTTGTTAAAAACTTTAATCAAAGGTTTTATTTGTCTAGTTATTTTAAGTTATTATGGAAAACCATGTGACGAAAAGGAGATCTTGATGGAAAATGAGGCATGTTAGGCATGTTTTGGGTCTCTACTTATGATGCCAAAATGCTCATACTAGTGTTTTAATATGTTGTCTCATTTGGGATGCTATCAAAGTTGCTTGTTATATATATGTTAAAGTAGTAATTAATATGACAATGTCTCTTTTAATGTTATAATAAACATAATAATATATTATTTTAGATGTTAGTGTGATGTAAATAAAATACTACTTATGGGTGAAATAATGTCTATAATTAATAACGAGCATTAAACAAAATAAAAATCATTTCAACAAGACATTGTGTCAGAAATTTTGCTTAGTTGTTTCTTTGGTAATATTTCCTTTGAAATCTTGTAATGATTGTCCAAGTTTAGGTTCCATAAACAAAATCACACAAATCTATTATGATGGATGGGACGGGACTTGTAACCAACATTGTGATGACTAAAATCGTACCATTGATATTGGTGGACTAAAGGGATTAAATTGCAAATGGGACATTGTTGATTGTGACCTAATATTTTTGATATCCTCCATTGATCAGAATTAAATAACTTATAGCTTTCGTGAAAACCAATTGTGATATTTTTATAATTTGAACTTTGTTCCTTTGGTACGAGGTGTTATGAAGTTTCTGGGGTTTTGTTTTGTTGGTTAAAAGTGTCATTCTCTTACCATGATTTATATCATTAATTTCTTGAGGTGCAAGCTAAGTATAAGTTTTATAGGTGCTATAAGTTTTAGGGATTAGGAGTTGTAGTGGTTATGTGTTATATTATGCGTTTTAATGTACCGTGGAAGTGGTTATTTTTGTTGGGATTCATATGGGTTAGGCATGAGATGGGTTATAGGGTTATGGATCAAAGGGTATAGGAATCCACTGTTATTTTAGTTAGATGCAATATAAGGTGTAAGGATTATATATCATATGTCTTTATAGATACCAAGGGTTCTATTAGTTGTTAATGGGATATGGGTTATTGAGATTATAGATGGTAGGGAATAGGGAGTGTTAGTGTCCTATAATGATAGGAGACCTGATGATTCAGATATGATTAGTGGGTCTCATGATGGAGTTCCTGGTTTCCTGGTCTTGTTGTCTCTTGAAATAATTTTTCCCAAATTATGGTCATTAGGTGATAGGATGGATCATTAGATGCAATATTTTTGAGTTAAATGTATTTAAGATGAGCTTTAGACTTATCTTTTCAAAAAGTGATCATTCTGTACTTTTATTAGAAAAAACCCTAAAATTTCACTTTTGGCAGCTAAGGGCTATTTTTCAAATCATTCTAAGCTACCAAAAGCTGTCACTTTCGGTAGCTAAAACAACATGTGCGAGGTTCTCTAAGTTGATTAAATAATAGAGTCATCTAATGGTCAGACTGTCCCGTCAGACTCTCAAACCGCCAATAGTACACATCATCATCATCTCAAGTGCTGTCGAAATTGACTAAAGTGAATCATGATATGATCTGGGCAAGTGATTATTTGTCTGATATGATTATTTTGTGAGATCTATTTAACCCTAAGCTAATAAATCCGATCACCATAAGCTCGTATCATTCGTTTTACCCGATCTATCACATGGTGTCTGTCCTGATCTAATGATGCAGTCATCATTATGCTTTGATTTTCATTCTATAATTAAGGGTTTATTATAAAAAAACTATCATCCAAATCTTTCCCCCATATTACACATCCTTCCTGTGTTTGAGTTTCATTTTTTCCCTCTATCAGTGCCACTGTGTTTGCCCAAACCCGATTTTTGAAAGTATTGATTTTTGTTTTGCAGATGAAGAAGGGAGGAGCTCCGCTCAGGAAGGAGATCAATGACATAACATATCTGGAATCTCACCCTGATATTTGTGAGATGTTCAGGGATGCAAGCTGCAACAAGTTTTGTGAAAAACTCCAAGAGTTTCATCAAGGTGTGGCTGAGGCATTTGCATTGACCTTTGATGGAGCCAAGGCCATAGTTGGAACGATTGAGGTACAAGTTGCTGAAGCAATCGTTGTAGAAGCAACAAAGATGCCTAGGACCAGTGAAAGATGGTTCAAGTCAACCAATACCAAAGACAATGAGTCCAGGTCTTATATCAAGCCTGAACACAAATGTATTACTTTGAAGAAAGGCATCCCTAGATCCTACTTGGAGGAAAAGTGGAAACACTTGCTCAAAACCATCCAGGTATACATAACATGTGAAGGCAGATATGGTAGAGTAATGTTCTACCATTTCAAGCTCATGAACCATTTCACAGGTAGATGTCCTTTGAATCTACCCTTCTACCTTCACAGAAGCTTGACAAAAATGACACACCAGGTCCAGGCCATACCTAGCAAGGTGAAGGGTAGACTTTCTCATCATAGTCTTATCAAACTCATAATGCTTCAAGAATTGTAGAAGAGGGATATGAGATGGGAGTATCTTCTTTTCTTGGGTGAATTTGAACCAGAACCCAGCCCAAAGACAAAAGGAAAACTTCATCCACTAAGTCTTCAACACCACAGAGAAGTAAAAGGAAAAGAAGATCCATTTCCCCAGTAATTACAGAGGATCCAACTTCTTCTTCCAAGTCCAAGAAAGCCAAAAAGATGCTTGATTTCAGCTAAGCAACAAAAGCGAAAACTAGTGCCTCTGGTAAAAACGTTTTGAATATTCCTTATTAAAATTTAGAGGAGGATTTAGAGTTAGTAGGAGAGGTTCCTAAGCAAGATTCTTTTGAAGAAGCACCTTTTTCCCAGAGTTTCATGACCTGGAGATTCCTGAAGCATCAACAAGTAACGGAAAGAAGTCAGCATCAAAGATTGAAAAGCTTAAAAAATAAATATCAGAGATGAAGTTGCTTGAGAGGGTCATTAAATCCCAAAACTAGACTATAAGCAACACATCAGATGAGGTAAGAGATTGTTTTGAAAGATTAGCTAAAATGCATGTAAAGGAATAGAAAAGGAATAAGAAACTTCTCAAGGAGAATCGTAGGTTGCTTAAAATGGTTAGAGGTTTAAGGATCAAACTAAGGCTTAAAAATCCTAAGTCAAGAGCACATCCTGATTTAAAAGCTCTAGCAAAAGTTGTTGAGAACCTAAATAAGGATCCTAAAGAGTAGGTAGCTTGAATAAAATCCATTTTTGCAGTTATGAAAGGTTGTGGAAAACTCAGGATTTTCGGCAGCTTATTCATTTCCCTCAAAGTGCTATTAGTTGTTGAAAGCTTTGTTTTTGGTAGTTAATCCTATTTTGTTTTTCACCTGTAAGCCATCGAAAATGTAGAAACTGGCAGGATGCTCATCTTTTGATCAGATAAGAGATTTTTGTTTCCAGATCATCTGGAAGGGGTTCCAAATGAAAGATAAATATTAAAAGGATATAGATCATCATCCTTTTCCAGTTTTTGAGGTAGATACTAAGGCAAGAAGGTTAAGTGGCTTTTCAATTTTTGGTCAAAGAAAAAACTACTTATTTGTCAAAACATGATTTCGAAATGCCTTGTCATCACTTTGAAAGTTATTGAAGATATCAGATAGTGTTGAATGTTGTTGAATATTGTTGAAGATCTAGTTGATAAGGGTTGACCCTTAAATCAGGACTAGATTTGATATAGCATACTAGTTTTGATTTTATTCTATTTTAAATATTTCAGATCCATTTTTATAGGATCTTGAACTGTTATGTAAAGGCTATAAAGCCTACAACTTTTATGAAAGAAAGGGTTGGGAATTGTGATGATTAAAATGTAAAAATGCTCATAGGATGAAAATGACTTTATGAAGGAATACAAAGGCACTAGATTTCTAGATTCCTGTGTTGTGTTTTAGTGGTGAAGTTTTCTCTGATGTAACTCATTATTTTCTATTTCACATACTTTTCTTTATGTATTGTCTATAAGAATATAATGTGAAGGATTTGTAATTGCCACCCTGTGCTGGCTCGAGACAATATATGTTCTTTTTTCCAAGTTTGAAATGAAAAATTCAGATATACTCTGCTCTACATTTGAAATAATTTTCATTTTATTCTTATTTTTCATTTTATAAGCTCAAAGGATCCACTAGCATGATTACCCTGCCTTGTCATATTTTGTCTTGGTTATTCATTTATCATCGTCTTTACCTTTGACTCCATTTTTCCCAATGGTCCTTTTCCATGTCTCAACCAAAAAAATTCAAAATCCATAAACAAACCCATGCTTTGCATAACTAGACTAATATCTTATTCCCAAAAAAGTTATATCAGACAAAGAGATCCCTCTCTGAGTCTTGGAGGGATATATCCAAGACTCGAATTAGTTTTGATGTTGCCTCTGTGACTACCTCCATAGCCTTGGGAAAATTACAGAGTGCTAACAGGGAGGTTATATTAGGTTTTATAAGCTTAAGACTCTAGTCAATCCAGCTGCATATTCAGACATCTTTGTATTGATGGATGTGACAGTCATAGATGTACCAAATTCTTGGGGAATGTTGTTGTCTGAAAATTTGGCTACATGTTTAGGCGGTAATATTCAAATGGATTTATCTTATGCAACCATCCCAACTTGTGAGGGTACTTATGTCACACTTCATAGGGAACCAATGATGAGATACCAAGTTGAATATCAATGATTAAAATTAGTTGGGGAATCTAAACTCATTATATTAAAAGTAAAACAAGAATATCTTCCTAAGAATTAAAGGTTAAAAATGTAGAAATGCAATATGGGATACCATGGAACTATTTGATGATTTCACAATCGAAGTAGTTCCAAGAGAGAAAAATTGTGTTGTTGATGCACTAGTATGATATATATATCTACTTTTGATCAAGCCCTAGGATGATCAAAATATGAAATAACACTACTCTAGATTAAAAGATGGACATTGAACATCTTAATTTGATACTTTGCAAGCTAGTTGGACCTTCAGTCAAATACAAATATGAAACTTGGAATCATTAACATATCTACTAGAACATATGAAAAATACTGTTTATGGTTTCCATGATGAATTGATGATGGAAGAAAGTGGGTGTGTCAGTCAAATTTGAGTCCAGAAACCCTCCCATATCATTAAGGCATGCGAATAGTCTATCCATGACAAATTTTAGTGCTTATAGAAACTGTTTGAAAAAATTTCAACGTTAGCCCCATTCGCAGGTCCATGTTGTCGGTGTATAGTCCTCATGAAATTTCCGTTCCTCCTTCATCGTTACTTGTTCCTCATTCATTGAACATGATGTAGTCCCCAAGATCCATTATTTTTGTACAAAATTACATACTAATGGCATAAAATTATCGACGAACGTTTTTCGTCGATAGTATAGAAATTTCGTCGCAAGATTATTTACATTCGTCTCTCTTGCAACAATATTAAATGATGCTTGGATTCATTTCATATTTGGTTTATCAACTTGAAATATCAATTTTATACTTTGCAAGCTAGCTGGACCTTCAGTCAAATACAAATATGAAACTTAGAATCATTAAAATATTTACTGTATATGAAAAATAAGGTTTATGGTTTCCATGATGAATTGATGATGGAAGAAAGTGGCTATGTTAGTCAAATTTGAGTCTAGAAACCCTCCCATATTGTTAAGGCATGCGAATAGTCTATCCATGACAAATTTCAGTGCTTACAGAAACTGTTTGAAAAAATTTCAATGTTGGCCCCATTTGCAGGTCCATGTTGTTGGTGTCCAGTCCTCATGCAATTTTCGTTCCTCCTTAATGGTTGCTCGTTCCTCATTCCTTGACCATGTTGTAGTCCCAAAGATCCATTATTTTTGTACAAAATTACATACTAATGGCATAAAATTATCGACGAACGTTTTTCATCGATAATATAGCAAATTCGTCGCAAGATTATTTACATTTGTCTCTCTTGCGACGATATCAAATGATGCTTGGATTCATTTCATATTTGGTTTATCAACTTCAAATATCAATTTGATACTTTTCACACTAGTTGGAATTTCATTGAAATACAAATAATGAAACTTGGAATCATTAACATATCTACTAGAACATATGAAAAATAGGGTTTATGGTTTCCATGATGAATTGATGATGAAATAAAGTGGGTGTGTCACTCAAATTTGAGTCCAAAAACCATACGATATCATTAATGCAGGTCAATAGTATATCCATGACAAATTTTAGTGCATACAGAAACTGTTTGAAAAAATTTCAACATTGGCCCCATTCGCAGGTCCATGTTGTCGGTGTCTAGTCCTCATGCAATTTCCGTTCTTTGTTCCTCGTTCCTTGACCATGGCTTAGTCCCCAAGATCCATTATTTTTGTACAAAATTACATACTAATGGCATAAAAGTATCGACGAACTTTTTTCGTCGATAGTATAGCAAATTTGTCAGAAGATTATTTACATTTGTCTCTCTTGCGACGATATAAAATGATGCTTGGATTCATTTTATATTTGGTTTATCAACTTGAAATCTCAATTTGATACTTTTCAAGCTAGCTGGACCTTCAGTCAAATAAAAATATGAAACTTGAAATCATTAACATATCTACTAGAACATATGAAAAATATGGTTTATGGTTTCCATGATGAATTGATGATGGAAGAAATTGGGTGTGTCACTCAAATTTGAGTCCAGAAACCCTCCCATATCGTTAAGGCATGTGAATAGTCTATCCATGAAAATTTTTAGTGCTTACATAAACTGTTTGAAAAAATTTCAATGTTGGCCCCATTCGCAGGTCCATGTTGTTGGTGTCTAGTCCTCGTGCAATTTGTGTTCCTACTTCATCGTTCCTCGTTCCTCATTCCTTGACCATGGTGTAGTCCCCAATATCCATTACTTTTGTATAAAATTACATACTAATGCATAAAATTATTGACAAACTTTTTGCATCGATAGTATAGCAAATTCGTCACAAGATTATTTACATTCGTCTCTCTTGCGACGATATCAAATGCTGCTCGGATTCATTTCATATTTGGTTTACCAAATTGAAATATCAATTTGATACTTTTCATACTAGTTGTACCTTCAATCAAATACAAATATGAAACTTGGAATCATTAACATATCTACTAGAACATATGAAAAATAGGGTTTATGGTTTCCATGATGAATTGATGATGGAAGAAAGTGGGTGTGTCACTCAAATTTGAGTCCAAAAACCCTCCCATATCGTTAAGGCATGACCATAGTCCATCCATGACAAATTTTAGTGCATACATAAGTCTTTTGTCTCTTTTCAACGACTATGTAACGAATCTCAATTCTAAGAAGATTCAAATAGGTAACAATATTGATGAAATATTATACGATCATGATGGTATAAAAATGAAAAACCTTCTCTTGGTTTCAAGAATAATTTATCCTCTACTGAAAAAGGCCAACAACATGAAGGTGGAATCTCACATGGCCCCTCCCCTCCCCCTCACATCACTCTCAATTGATCCCAAAAACCCAATCTATAAAATATAAAATAATCGAAAGCAACATCCTATTAAGATTCATGTATAGAAACTACAAAAACAAAAATTAATGAAGGTACATGAAATTATGTGTTTCTAAATGATATTTTTAGTCTACCACGTACTTTACTATATTGACAACTATTTTCAGGTTTCAAATAATAATTAAACAACATGTAACCTAGGATATAAAAATGTCGCATAAAACTTAAAAACATGTAATTAATCCATGACATTAAAAGTAAATTATTTTAAGAGAATAATGCATACAAATTAAAATATTATATAGTCACATACCTAATCCAACCTCAACATCTGTGTAATCAACCTTATTCTCTATCTTGATCTTCTTCATCGAAGTCGACATCTTTATCATCATCTGGGTCTGAAACAATGTTGAAAGGATTGATGATATCATCATCGTCATCAATGTCATTTTCGAGCATATTTTCATCGACATCATCATCAAGAATTGCAATATTGTCTCCTACACCTAGATCATGATCTTCTTCATCTTCTTCATATGTCAACCCTCCATGATCTTCCAGCTCTATCTGATATTCTGTCGAATCATCTTCTTGATCTTCAATATCATCTATTTCCTGTAAATGAGTATACTTAATTGGCCTTCCTCTTGGATCATATATAACAAAAAATGACCAATCCCTTTCACCTCGAACATTTGAGTAAAAAACCTATTCATATTGGCTTGGAAAAATGTAGCGATCATGTCCTCTTTCAAACATCATTGTTTTAATCATTGGAAATTTGTTGGCATGTTGAATAACAGTTCTTTCCTCATCACTTTCATGCATTCGTAACCTATACCATTTGACATCAAACATAACTAATTTGAAGGAATTAAAGTAACACTCAAGTATATCGTTTAAATACCCATAGTATCTATTTTTAGACTCTCGGTGATGTCTGTCACTCCTAGAGGAAACATTAGTAACCTGGAACACTGCAGTTGTCCCACTATCAAAAGTTTTCCTTGTTTCATCCAATTGTTTGATGCGAAATTTACAACCATTGCGCCACATAGCCTTATGGTGTTTCAACTGCAATATGTCAGATATGTAAAAGATGCATTGTCAATTAATAAATATTGTCAATTAACATATATTTATACAACTTTGAAAGTATCTAAAAAATACAATACACATGTAGTCACATTAGTATAATATAAAATAACTAAATAAAATGGGTGAAATTGCTTACCTGTCCATCTTTCAAACCATATGCTAGATCAATTTCCCTCTATGTAACATTGGCATCTCTGTTACAATGAGCTTCTCTAACCAATTCAGACAGTCGTTGCCATGATAGCCTACCTCCATTATGTTGTTTACATATTTCAATCCATACATTCATCTAGTCAAGATTGTTTGCAATGTATAAATGCAGTGCATCCCACTCTAGAGCAACTGAATAAAAAAAATATAATTCACCAATATTAAATATTAGTTATAAAGTACAATACAAAGGTAATTATAAATATTTATAATTTCTTAAAAAAATCATATTAATATATTAATGAGTATGATCATATACACAAAAATGAAACTTTATATGTATTATTAATATAAATTTTCACAATTATTAATATATTACCTCTCATTTTTTTCATTCTACCTTTCCCCAATAGATGCTCCTGATCTTCAAATTTTTTGATGGAGTTCACATCCCAAATGTGATCCACTGCATGCATAGTTGGCTCTGTTAATTTAGGAAGATACTGACTAATATACACCATGGATTGATATACCATATATCCCTCCACCATAGAACCCTCAAGATGTTCTCTTTATCTAACCAACGCCTTCAATGATTTCAAGTGCCTCTCCACCATCCACATTGACCTTGTGTGAACAGGTCCACAAATTTCAATCTCCTCAACTTGGTGTATGAGGTATTGTTCTTGTGAATTGAAAAATGTAAGAGGTATATACTTTTTCATTTCACACATTAGACAAGGAATTTCTCTCTTCCAATACTTTATATCATCTTCATGGATTTCTTTCAATGACAACCATCTACATGAGATCGTGACACAAGAAAATAGCATGTTTAAACATAACATAATATAATATATTACATTACATTACAAGTAAAACACACGTCAATAAGTACAACAATAATTTGAAAGAACATTTTACATATAAATCAAAGCTATGTCTTACCTCATGTATTTTCCAAGATCATATATAACTTGTTTGAAATTGTTGTCAAAGTCGTTTGGGAGAGATAGAAGTAGAACATACTATAACAACAAAATGAATCATTATTTGTTTTGACCAAAGTAGACAAGAAAAAAAAAAATAAAAAAAATATCTATAAGGCCAATATATATAAATATGTATACCAAAATTATTACCTTAATGAAGGTATGCCAATCATGTGTTTTTACCCCACCAAATTCGCCTTTCTTCGTTAAGATATTTTTTATGTTTGAAGAAAAACCCGTGGGAAATTTAGTTCTTTGAATGACCTCTTTTACATCATTGATTTGTTGCTCTGTTAATAACCATGGAAGGTTATTTCGGAAGCCCGAAGAGTCGAAGCAGATCTGAGCCATCATATCACCCGAACTGAATCTGAGTCGTCAGACTAGGAGAGGAGATGTGGCGAAGATATGAGTACTCCGGTTAAAGTTCTGGAGCGATTTATAGCCTTTAGATGCAGGAGAGATGTGGAGAAAATCCATGTACTCCGAGTAAAGTCTTGAAGTAAACCTGAGTCATTGATCTGAAGAGGACCCGTGTTAGTGGATTATAGCCTCTGGATAGAAGTCATTGGAGGAAGGCAAGGTTTGACATTTGAGATTTCCGAAGCCCAAAAATTCAAAATGATGAGAGTCGTTGATGTGAAGGTGGACACATGGCACCAGATCTAGGACTCCAGAGAAAAACAAAGGAGGAAAGGTCCGAGGACTTAGAGAAAATCTTGGTCATTGATCAAGGAAGGAGTCGTAGGACCGTTGATCTGGTTGAGGATGTCAAGGTCTCAAAGTGGGAGCACAGTCGTTGATTGGGGAGGATACGTGTTAGGAAATATTCCACTCCAGAATATATCCAATCAACAGTGGCGAGGATTTGAGATTTGAAAGTGCCGAAGGCCGGATTTGCGGAGGGGATCCTGACCACACATTTAAAGGAAAATGTGTCAAACGATCTTTCATTCCAAAAGATTACCATACAAAAATAACAATGGTTTTAGACTGCAAAATCTTGATGCCTGGAATCGCAAAGAGGTCTTGACCGTTGATCGAGAGGAAGCAGATCCGGTCCATAGATTTGGGGGAGGAAAGATCTGAACTATCAATCCAGGTTATTGTCAAGATTAGGAGATTAACGGTCCCACAACATAGTGGAGATTGGAGGTGCGTGAGCTTTATCAGGAAGTCACGTGGTCATGTGAGGACGTTTTCCAAGGTCACATGCGAAGAAGGAGCTTAGCAAAAGCAGCTTGTAGATATTGAGAATCAATATTCCAGAAGGTCGGACTCATGGAGGAGATCCTGACCATAGGTTCAAGGAGCCAGATGGCAGTAGATCCTCCACTCCGGGAGATTTCCATATCTAGGAGAGAGAAGTTTGAAAACTGAAACTCCCAAAGCCCGAAAGGAGAAATCAATGATAGTCGTTGATCTAGAGGGGAGTTACATGGTGACAGATTATAATGATCTGAGATCGTGTGTATATGGCAGGAATGGATATTTGATAGCATCCATTGATCATGAGGCAGTGCCGAGAAGCAGGAGATCGATGGACAAGAAGGATTGTGGGGCCATAACTTGTGCGGAAGATAATTATTCTAGAGCGGGCCACAATTGGAACCAAGGTATTCGCAAATGGATACGTGGGAGCACGAGGAGGATTGCAGGGAAAAAAATGGGTTGGCTTGAAACCACTCTTTTTGCACCTGCAATTGTGCATTAGCACAAGGATACGACCCAGAGTTGTATGAAGGAGGGGCTTACGCCAAAGGGGCTTACGCCAAAGGGGCTTACGCCTGAAACTAGTGTTTTGGGAGCACGTGGAAATTATCTCACAGTTCTGTCAGGGACCTGCACACAGGAGGAAAAGGTACCTATGCATAATTGATCTTGGTTCAATCAGGAGCCCTAGGAGTCGATCCAACTCAAGATAAGGAAATATCTAGAGACCGAGAGGTCACAAAACCCTAGGAGGGGAGGGGGGTTGCATTAGGTGGTATCAGAGCTTATTGTTTGTTTACAGACCGTAAACAAAAGAAGGATGGTGAAATGAGATAGTCTGATAACATTAGGTATCATAAACATAAATTTTCCTGTATATAACAGGTGAAATGAAGAAAGTAGGGTACTGATGCCCTATGAGGAGGTTGTTGGACAAGCACAACATCAAAAATTTAAACAAACAGGTGAGTTGTAAGAGAAGATGGAGATGCTCGCAGATGTAGAGTGATCCATAGGCTTTCTAGGAGGGAAGGTAGAAGGTGGAAATGGCTACTGAAGGCCATGAGCATGGTCGAAGAGAAGGCCGCAAGAAGAAATGCAATCTAGAGATGGATCTGGATCTCTTTGAGATAAGAGTGAGGATGGAGAAGCTTGCACTTAAAATGTAGTAGGATAGAAAAGTGCATTGGCTGTATGAGTGGCCCATGAAGAAGAAGACGAGATAGCCGGTCAATATATTGGTGGCCAAAGGACAGTAACAACTCTTAAAGAGATGGATGAGATATGTCAAAAGCCTCAGAGATGAAGAGGAAGTGTTTCACAACTATGAGCCAGAAGTTGGGAGACACCTCAGTGATGAGGAGGAGGTGAGATCAGATGAAGATCTCATAACCTACTAGGTGGGAAGAAGAGAAGTCCCAAATTGCCAGGTGGGTAGGGGGAAAGCAATGAGACCGTCTGAAAGTATCAGGAGAACAAAAATGAGTTCATGTCAGCAGGGAGCACTGATAGGTGAAGATTCATGTGGATTTGTAGACCATGTGAATTAATATGATGAGAAGTTAAATACTTCCACCTTCGAAGAGGAGGATCAAAGAAGCATTTTGATTATTAGGGGAATTCATATATTCCTACCAGATAGTCCAATTGAGGCTAGAGCATGTGTTGCAGATGCAACATCAGAAGAAATACAATGAACGATGAGTGTCATAATGTAAGAGAAGATATCAGAAGCTTCCCAAGGATTAGAGGAAGAAATGGAGTAGACACTGATGTCTACCCCAATGGAAGGGGAGGAGAATTCATAAGAATGGCTCAAATGTTTCAGCCGGGAAGCTGAAACAGAGATGACTGCAACATTGGAGCCTGCAGCAGAAAGAGAAACAAACAACATGGATTTTTATGATCTGTATGAAGAAGTGGAAGCCCTAGAAAGAAGAGTAATGGTGCAAAGTTTGAACATCTGACAATTTAAGTTGGACGTAGATGGAGGAGCATACCATCCAGAGGAGAAGATGGAAGAAGTTGGACTTCAACCAACACAAGAGGAGTTGACAGAAGAAACCAACATGTCAGTTGAGGAGACTGAGTAGCAGGTGAGTCAAGAAGAGACTGCAGAACTGAATTTTGCAGCAGGGTGGCAAGCTAAGGCCACAAAAGAAGAAGAAAATGATACGGGGGATCAAGATGATCTACCCACTAATAAGGAAGATTTGCAGCTGAGAATACTGCATAAGAAAAGACAACCATCGGAGCAGCTGGATAGAGTGATAGAGGAGATCAGGAAACTGATGTTGAAGTCAGTGTAAGAAGTAGTCAACAAAGGAAGGCTAAACAAAAGAAAACCTACAACAACAACAAGGAAGAAGGAAAGGAAGAAAAAGAAGGAGCAGCAAAAGAAACAACAAAGCATAGGAGCAAGAGGAAAACTCCAAGAAAGATTTTGGGATCCAGGAGGATTTCAACATTGGGAAAGAGGAACTCATGAGAAGGAGGTCATGATTTTCCCAACAGAGGAGTATGATGTAGGAGCATCACCTTCAATTTCAAAGATGCAAGCATGGAGGCAGGGACGTGACATCAAAGCATGACAGAATTTCAAATCAGAAATTAAATCTGAATTAAATTGAGTTGTTGATATATTTTGTAAACAACATTTTAAAAATGTAACTTGTTTATGAAATCTTGAAGGACTATAAGAGGTCGCAAATATGGAGTGTTTAATCTTATCTATAAATAAATTTTAGTTAATGTAATAGAGGAGGTTAGGTGAGAGAGGACAAGTTTGTAGATCCTCTCTTTTGTAAAGAGATATTGTATTAGATTTCAAGAGGGGAGTTAGGAGACTAGAGAGAGAGAGATCTCGGGGTAGAGAGGTATTAGAAGAAGAAGACTTCAGGATAGAGTTAGAATAGGAGAAAGAACTGAGACTTTGTGGTAGTCCAATCTATGTACACATTTCTAAACAAACATTCATCTTAATAGGAAGAAAAGAAGTTTTTCATGCACACGACATGTTTATGAATTATTTGTATTATGTGAATGTTATCTACATGTTAATATGTTGTAGATGTATGATAGGTTTGATCTGCATTCAATAGATAAATTTATTTATCTTTGTTTGAGTTTGAAGTATCATTATGTGTTCTTTAGGCTGTGCAAGGAGTGCACAACAGAACATTTGAAGTTATGTAGCCAGCGTAAGGAATGCGCATCTGAACTCTGTGGAGTCAGGAAAGAACGTGCCAGGAGGGTGCAACAGAGTGATAAGAACTCAAGGAGGAACCTCAAGGTTACTGAATACCTTAGGGTAGGAATATGTGCAGAGAAGGCACAGATAGAAAAATTTACTGAACACTTTGTAAGGAAGAGCTCTGCAAGGTGTGCATCAAGCAAGGAGAAGGTCAAGAGGGAAAGAAGAATTTATTTTCAAGAAATCCTTTGGATATGAGTTTGACGAAATCCTAGAAATGCAAGGAGTTCATGAGAGGTTGAAATATCCTAGGAGATCAAGATCAGAAGGAATAACGAAAGGAATGTGTGGGTGAAGGAATTATCCCAAGTCCTATAGCTCAGAAGAGATAGCATTTTTGAACGCGCAAGGAAGACCTACATGATGGGTTCGTGGGAGAAAGTTCAAAGGCCAAAAAGCTTTGAATGCTGACAAATCTTCCAAGTCGGGAGAAGGTGGAAGCTCAGGATGAGGAGCAACAACAACCATTAGATTGGTTATAAGGAGAAGTCTGGACCGTTAGATCAACGTCTAGTGAACCGAGGAAGCACAAAGAAGAATAGTAGATCTCCAACATTGGATCGGAGTGCAGAGGGTCGATAGTCATCTGATCAAGTTGAAGTGCACAGGTTTTAACCCTTGTGTACACAAGGATATTGGTAAAATATTGAGGATTTAGATTCTGAAAGGCCGAAGAGTCAGAGAAGCGAAGTATAATATCAAGCATTCGATCAGTTAAAGAAAACTTGAGCCATTAGATCATCCGAAGTAAATCTCAGGCATGGGATCGACAAAGAGAATCTGGACCATCAGATATCATGAGTTCAGGAGGAGGCAAGTTTGGGAGTTGAAACTCCTGAAGTGCAAATAGTCGTAGATCCGAGAGTCGTCGATCTGCGAGGAGACACTTATCAACAGTTCACGATCTTCGAGAAAATTGTACTGAACTTCTAAGATGATATTTGAGATTCACAAATCCATAAGAGCCAAAGCAGATCCAAGCTGTCAGATCACCCGAAGCGAATCTGAGTCATCGGTCTAGGATAGGATACATGGTGAAGATATGAGTACTCTGAGTAAAATTTTGGAGCGATTTACAGCCGTCAAATGCAGGGGAGATGTGGAGCAAATCCATGTACTCTGGGTAAAGTCCTGAAGTAAACCTTAGTCGTTGATAGAAAGAGGACATGCATCAGTGGATTATAGCCTTGGGATAGAAGTCATTGGAGGAAGGCGAGGTTTGACATTTGAGATTTTGGAAGCCCGGAAATCCAAAACGATGAGAGTCGTTGATGTGAAGGTGGACACATGGCACTGGATCTAGGACTCTGGAGAAATGCAAAGGAGGAAAAGTATGAGGACCCGAAGAAAATGTTGGTCATTGATCAAGGAAGGAGTCAGAGGACCGTCGATCTAGTTGAGGAAGCCAAGGTCCCGAAGCGAGAGCACAACCATTGATTGGGGAGGATATGTGTCAGCAAATCTTCCACTTCAGAAGATATCCAATCAACAATGGTGAGGATTTGAGATTTGAAGGTACCGAAGTGTAAGGTCTCTAGCCCCACAGAGCCTTATAAAACACAAGCTAAAATATTGAATAAAAACATATTATATCCTGTACAATTTAATCATAACCTATAATCATTTATAATTCAGCATAAATTAGATTTATTAACAGCATGTAAATAAGCTTACATAACAACCACATAACACCACATATTCATGAGAATACATAAATAAAAATACGTTTGTCTGATGCTAAATCCCCACTCTCTGGTTGTCCTCTCTACTGTTCTACCCAAAACTCTGCCCAAAACTGAATCTTCCTCCCTGCCAGCTAGGAATAGAGCCTGTCTGGCTCCCTAGCTCTAGGATTCCGTGAGGATTCCTGGCCCCCAAGTCCAAAACTCCCAGAAACCTGGTGCACCCCTGTAACAATCCACCCAAACTCCAAAACCAGAAAAATATCCACAAAAAATACAGTCCTTCACCTACAATAATGCTCCTCTCCAAAAATTTCATAATCATCTCCCGAAGGCCTCTGCCTAGTCATATCCTTCCCCATTCACTGCCTCCTCCTTCATTTAATGCCACCCACCTTATCCCTCCATTTACTACCTTATCCCTCCATTCAATACCCTATCCCCTATCATACGTAAAGTTTTATAATAAATAAATTAAAGTTATTAAGCCTTTAATTCTTTACCCAAACCTTAAATGTGTTAATTAATCAATCAATTAATTAATCAACATATATTAAACAATTAATAAATAAATAAATAATATTATTAATAAGTAATCGTTATTTAACTAATACACACTAGGATATTTAATTATTTAATTAACTATACTTGATAAACCCTATGAAACTATTTAACTAGGGTTGTTACATACACCCACCCTTCAGGAAATTTCATCCTAAAGTTAAGGTATTTTATGATACAAGGGAAAAGAAACATGGTTCACACATTCATAACAAATAACCATCATTATTAGAAAGTAAGCCAAGAAACTCATTCATACTAGTGTACATGCGCAAGAAATGCATGTGTAGCTAGTACATACAAGTCTCGTTCATGTACTAATATCAATAACTATCATCTCTATAGTAATTTCCATATGCATCCAATCCCTTCAACAAGACTATTCATTTTATAAAAGAAAATAAACCAATCAAATATTTGCGAAATCCTTTAATTTCAATTATCTAGCTCAACAATGTTATTTAGACAATTGTAGTTTAATTACATAATTATGAATATTCACATATATATGCATTTTATTTTGAGAAGGAAAATAATAAGTTCCAACATAGGGAAAATATCCATACACTCTCAACTATTTCTACTCATCCTTCCAGCCTAACTTACTTCCATCTTCCATTCCTATCATTCCTCTACTGGACTATATTGGAGCGTCAACTATATTGACCTAACTTCAAACAGAACCTGTAAGCGAAAGTGTCACTATCTTGATCAAGCTTCCCCAGCAGGAAACTAACAGACTTCATCAATAATATTTAAACATTCATAAAATTTACATTCTTACAATATATTGCATCATATCCATCATTATCCAAATATATTTAAACATTCATAAAATTTATACGTCTAAAAGTTCAAGTGTATCATTTAATAGTTTCATTTGTGAATAGAAAATAAAAGTGTGTAGGCCTCAGGTAATCCTAGTTGTCTAAGTCAAAAGGTGGTGTTACATACACCCCACCTTCGAGAAACATATTCTCGAGGTGGTCAAAAAAGTGAGGGATAGTCTCATCGTAGTGTCTCGACGTCTTCCCAAGTAGCAGATCCTGGACTATACTTGTCCCACTAGACCTTAACTTGGTCTACCAGACGATTCCTGAGCTGTCGGACTCTACGGTCCAATATGAGTAATGGTTCTACCGTGAGAGTTCCCACGTCCAATACCTACAATTCCTTCCAATTTAGCTTATGTGATTCATCAACAACATAATGATGTAAAGCAGATACATGAAAAACATTATGAGTTTTATGAAGGTGGGGTGGTAGTATGAGACGATAGGCAACTAGTCCAATTTTCTCTTGGATTCTAAACGGTCTTATAAATCGAGGTGACAACTTTGTCCCCTTCCCAAACCATATGGTACTCTTGTTAGGATTAATACGAATGAAAACCTGGTCCCCCACTTTATAACTTCGGTCGTTCCTGTGTGCATCCGCATAAATTTTCTGCCTATCCTGTGCTTACTTTAGTCTCTACCTAATCTGAATCACCTATTCCTCCATCTCTTGAATCAATTCTGGCCCAACTGTTACTCGGTCTTCTAATCTATCCCAACTCAACGACGTTCTATATGGTCTTCCATACAGAGCTTCATAGGGTGGCATTTCGATGGAGCTATGAAAACTATTATTGTAGGCAAACTCTACCAAAGGTAGGTACTTCTCCCAATGGTTTTGATTATCCATGACGTACATCCTAAGCATGTCTTCCATGACTTGATTTATTCTCTCAATTTTCCCATCTGTTTCAGGATGATAAGTTGTGCTTAAGTTCAACTAAGTCCAAAACGCTGACTGCAAACTTGTCCAAAACCTGGAAGTGAATATGGATTCCCTATCTGAAATGATCTTCTTAGGTATCCCGTGCAAACAGATAACCTCACTTACAAACACACATGCCACATCAGTGACATCGTAAGTGTCTCTCACTGGAATAAAATGAGCACTCTTGGTTAAATTATCAACTATCACAAGAATGGCATTATGTCTATGAGATGTGAGTGGCAACCCCACAACAAAATCCATAGAGATGACTTCCCACTTGGACACAGGAACATCATGTGGTTGTAGGAGGCCTGTCGGATGATGGTGGTTGGCTTTCACTTGTTGACACTCTAGGCACTTGGCGACGAAATGGACCACATCGCGCTTTATGCCTACCCAGAAGAAGAGCTTTCTCATGTCTGCGTACATCTTCTTAACACCCGGATGTGCACAATAAAGTGTTGTATGGGCTTCCTTCAGTATGATGCTTCGAATATCCCCATCTTCAGGGATGTACATCTTTCCCCAATATCTCAATAATTCGTCTGCTTCCAGACTATATCCTTCATACTTTGGATCTAATTTCCTCCCACTCTGGAGGTTTGAAGTAACCTCTAAATACCAACTGTCTCCTTGGATTTGCGTCAATACACGTTCCCTCAGATTGACTTTTAAGGGTACCAAGGAGAAGATACATGGTCTACTACTCAAGGCATCTGCGACAACATTTTCCTTTCCCTTGATGTATGAAATACCAAAATCATACTCACTCATAAACTCGCTCCATCACCTTTGTATGGAATTCAGATCCCTTTGAGTGAAGAGATGTTTTAAACTTTGATGGTCCATTTTGAGCTCAAAGTTTCACCCCACAAGATAGTGCCTCCAAAGTTTCATAACTAGCATTACAACTACCAACTCTAAATCATGAGTAGTGTAAATCTCTTTGTGTTTCTTCAACTTCCTTGACGCATAAGCTATCACTCCTCCATCCTACATTAGCATGGCCCCCAACCCTTGATTCGAAGCATCCGTGCAGACTGTGTAGTCCTTTTCCATATCTGACACTCATAGAATTGGCACACTAGTTAGTAACCTCTTAAGCTCAATGAATGCACTGTCACATTCTTCTATCCATTCATACCTGACCCCCTTGCAGTGAAAAGTGGTGATGGGTTTTTCTATTTTTGAGAATCCTTCCACAAATCTTTGATAATAACCTGCTAGCCCCATGAAGCTTCTCACCTCATGGGCATTTTTCGGCACTGGCCACTCCATAATGGCCTTTACCTTTTCTGGGTCCACAAAGATTCCTTCATCAGAAATGATATGACCTAAATAGTGGATCTCTTTCTGGAAGAAGGAACACTTCAACAAATTCCCATACAATTTTTTCTCTCTAAGGCAGGACAACACCACTCGCAAGTGTTCCTCATGTTCTCCTTCATTCTTAGAATAGATGAGGATATCATCTAGAAAGACTTGTACGAAACGGTCTAAGTGCTTCCAGAATACTCCGTTCATGAGGATCATGAATACTTCTAGTGCATTGGTCAATCCGAAAGGTACTACAACGAACTCATAATGTCCGAACCGAGTTCGAAAGGCAGTTTTAGGAATATCGCCTTCCTTAATCCTTAACTGGTGATACTCTGATTGAAAATCGATCTTTCAGAATACCGCTGCTCCTTTCATCTGATCGAAGAGGTCATCTATCTGTGGCATTGGGTACTTATTTTTCACTATAGCTCGGTTCAAGTCCCTGTAGTCTATACACAATTGTAAGGAACCATCCTTCTTATTTACAAAAATTACCGGTGCACCCTAAGGTGAGACACTTGGAATTATTATCCCTAAGTCTAGTAACTCTTTCAACTGCATTTGTAACTCACAAAGTTCTGGTGCTATCATCTGATATGGAGTCTTGGAAATTGGTTCTGCACCAGGTTTTAGCTCAATAGTAAAATCAAGCTCCCTCTTAGGAGGTAACCCTGGTAACTCGTTCAGAAAAACATCCCTAAATTCTAACAATACCGGGTATTGATCTAATGAGGGTCCCTTCCTTTCATTCACTGCTTCCACTACATATAGTTGACACCCTTGCCTCAATAATCGCTTAACCTTCATAGTTGAGATAAAGTGTAATGACACCTTTCTCTGTACACCCTGGATCTCTACTAGTCTTCCTTCATCGTCGACACAAAACACCCTTTTTGAGAAACAATCTACCAAAGCTCGATGAGCTTCTAACTAATCCATTCCAATGATTAGGTCATACGCCCCGAGAGTAGTGACATATACCTTCAACCTGGTAGTACACACTCCCAGGTCTACTATACAATTATCAACGCTAGGTCCTACCGCTTGTTTTTCCCCCGAAGCCATCTCGACTTGTTCAAAGTCATCATGCTCGTAGGCTGCCAAACCACTCTTTTGTAATGCAGATGGTGAAATGAAACTATCTGTAGCACCAGAATCAAATAAAATCTTTACATTGATATGATTTAGCATACTTGATGACTCCACCACCGTGGATTGATGTTCGGCCTGGTGATTATTAACCGCTACGTAAATATGGTGGCTACTACTTACTCTTCCCATCAGAGCCTTTCCTTCTCTATGCACAAATCCTGATTGTAACTCTGGGCAGTCACGCTGGTAATGGGGTCCTCCACATACCCAACATGTAACACCAGATTGAACCTGTGCACTGTTCTGTGACTGTCTTTGAAATGAGTTCCTTCCCCTGTAACCCCTACCCCTAGTAGTTTCTCCCTAATATGGTTGTGGACCTGCTTTCATTGTTGGTGATGAACGAGATGTTGCAATTTCTCCCATTGAAATCCCTGCAGCTACT
This sequence comes from Picea engelmannii, assembly GCA_009831015.1. Classification (NCBI taxonomy): domain Eukaryota; kingdom Viridiplantae; phylum Streptophyta; class Pinopsida; order Pinales; family Pinaceae; genus Picea; species Picea engelmannii. The sequence goes on along the minus strand of ML781138.1, from coordinate 147,325 downwards.
ATCCTTGGTGCGACTCTGTTACCATATGGAGGTGGCCTTGAGCCCCCTCCCCTGGGAAATGTCTTAGGGGCCTTCCCTACGAATCCAGGATGATGTGGAAAGGTTGGTCTCGTACCTCCAGTTAAGTTCTTGTGTTCCTCTGCATAACATGAATTTTCCACAGATGCCGCTACTAAAGACGGTGTCCACATTTGCACCATAGCCCTTATCTTAGGGTTCAACCCATAGACAAAGCGTTCTGCCTGTTGTTGGTCATTATCCATGTATGAAACATATTTGACCAATTCCATAAACCTAATATCATATTCTTCTATGGTTCTATTTCCTTGTACTAAGGCATCAAACGCTCCTACCTGTTGTTCCTCATAGTAAGCTGGCAGATATTTCCTTCGGAACCTCTCCTCAAAAAGTTCCCAAGACATGATGTCCAGGGTAAGATGTAGTTACCTTTCTAGGTTGCCCCACCAGTTCAAGGCACTGTCTCTCAATCGAAAAATCACTATCTTCACCTTTGAGGTGGATGCATAGTCCCTTAAGGAAAAACACCTTATCATGCCTTCCAACCATGCTTCTGCATGTTCACTGGCACGACCCCTAGCAAACTCTGGAAGTTTGATCTTCTACAGTTCTCTAGTGATGTCGTTGGGTGGAGGTCCTCCCCCTGAATCCCTCGATGCCTCTGGATTACCCATTCCAGATGGTGGGGGCTCCACTTCAATCCCTATCAGTGACACCCCTTTAAGGTCTCATTTATGGCCTCCAAAGAGGGTAGTATGAGAGCTAGTTCAGGCGATGGTGGTGGCGGCGCTGGAGGTCCCTGTGACAATGCCCCTCTGCCTTGATTTCCTCAAGTCCTAACCATCCTGTATGATTTAACCTGCATCAACCAAAGTTGTCAAGGTGAGTTCAACGACATTTCACATTTGTGCAACTTAAACTAGAAAACAGGGTTAGGCATATGTTTTTTTTACTTGTCTATAAATAGACGTTACTCTCTTTAGGGGAGGTGGCTAAGTTAGGGCTAAAGAGTCTAAGCTTGATTTCTTCACCTAAGAAAACTATTGACCCTCTCTCTGTTAGTTACGCTAGCACTGTACCATACTCGCCACAATGCATCAGATCCCTTATATGGTGCTTTCTATTATACCCCTATGACTATTTCCCACAACCTGCATCAAACTCCCGCTACTCTACAAGGACTTTTAACTTGTAAATTATAAAGTTACACTATTAAATTCATTAATCAAGGGGATATATATATGATTAATAATCATAGGTTTCAAACCCATTATTAACATTAAAATTTTATAATGTTTATATGTTGTTCACAATACGCTCACTTGCGGGCTTGCTGCTTGGCTCTAGCTGGTGGAATGGAATGGAAGGGATTGACGCTTGGCTCAATGAGTTGTGTACATGGTCTCATGAGCTTGGTGCTTGGATAATCGGAGATTATACTTCGGGACGATACTTCATTACTATTGATCATTGACTTATTTATAGATATAAATTTATTTTGTAAAGACTCATGTGTGGCGCATTGGTGTTTGGTTGTTTTCCAAGGCTTGGACTATGGCGAGTGGTTGTGGGTTCAAAACCCATGGACTCCAAACTTATATTTTATTTTTTATATCTATTTAGAGATTTAAATTATTATTATATCTTAAACTAATTTAAATTATATTTTGATTTAAATATAAATTATTTTGAATTAAATTATATATNAATAATAATAAAAAAATATATATAAAAAAAATTAAAATAGAATAAAATAAAAAAATTACATAAGATTAAAACCAACAAAAAAAATTTAAAATCAAAACGACATTGTGGGTCCTCGCATGAGGCCCACATGTCATTCTCTCCCGCTGTTAATTACCAAACCCTATACCTAATGCTAGAATGCTCCCTACTTTATCTTCCGCCTCTCCCTTTTGCAACAGCGGCCGAGGTTTTCTTCTCCCTAACTCTGCAACTACAGGCTCCTCCCTCGGTGGCTCGATGCTCAGCTCTGAGCGTTGGTGCTTGGGTTCTGGATTGTTTGTTGTTGCAGGTGCTTGGAATTTTTTTGTTTTGTATAGTGCACGGGTTTCCCTGGTGTTTGGCGCTGGTGCGCTAGCATTGGGTTTTTGTTTGTGTGTTGGTGCGTAGCACACCTCATCTTGCCCCCAAATTTTCTCCTCCTCTGTGTGGCTTTGTACGTGGTTTGAGCGTTGTCTTGCGCTCATGCGTTGTACATAGATGTATGCTCCTTGTGGTCTCCCTCCTCGATGCTCGGCTGTGCATAAAGGTGATGTTGATACTTAATATGGCCTATGGATATTTTTTTTGGTTGATGAAGTGAGCCCAAGGCTATCGTCTGTGTTTGGCATTGGTGCTTGGGCATTGTTTTTTTTTTTTTGCAATAATGTGCGGCACAGTCATGCCCTATTGAATGTACTTACACCATTTTACTTACTGCCACTTCTTAGTCTCAGATTTATGAGTATCACTATTGAGAAGATGGACCAAACCCTATTCACTATGCGGCCTAAGAACACCTACTCCAGTTTTTCCACTAATCCCCTACACCCAGCCCGATCCCTGGGACATGAGTAACGCTGTGGGATGAGTTTGGTGTGTGCTCTTAGGTAAAAGTAACCTCAATCGCATGCATATTGAGTGAGAGATAGCATCCAAGAGATCATTATCACCGTGAGCACCCAAGGCGGGCAGCTACACCCTGACTAAACGGTCGAAAGGGAAAGTTGGGAGCGTAACCAACAAGAGAAATCTCAACTGATCAGAACAAGCCTTTAGGACCGATCTCTTTCTCACTTTTCCCAAGTAGAATCACTTTTCCTGAAGGTATAAATGGCGTCGGTTTCCCCTCTTTTTTGGGTTTCATCTTTAGATATTGACAATGAAAGCGTTGGGCAGAGGATCCACCGTTACCCGCCTTCCATCCTTGAGGACTTGCAGTCCCTGTATAGCTACGTCTGGCAACAACACTGTAATGCCACCTGGGTCTAAGTGTGGGGACAATTTGAAAGTCATATGCAGCTGAGGACATTTGGGGTAATAATTCGTTATTAGGCACTGCCCTATATCCTCTCCATTGAAGGCCTCTTGCAAGTATCCTTCCTCTCACCCTAAATTCGTTGAAAAAACAAACACCCATCAACAATCTGCACAACTTGTTTATTTGTTGACTATATTCATCCATAGTTTCTCTCTTTTTGTTTTTGTCATTGATTTTGGGTTTCCTATTTTTCACATGGTTAGATGTATCTACCATATGGGTATTATTGTAACTATTTTATGATCTTGTTTCACTTTATTTTACCAAATGTAACTCCATTAGCAACGATGAAGAGTTTTGTATTTTGTATATAGTCTCATTTACTAGTCAATTTGTTATTACCATTTTTTGACGATATAAAATATTAATTGTATAAATATATGACATATTATATAAATGTGGTATAATGAAATACGCATGATTGTTTTACAATATTACAGACTGTAACTCACTCTTATTAATTCTCAGCTTGTGCAGGTGAAGAGTCATTCTTATAGGTGGCTAGAACCAGAGAGAGTATCTCTTTTTATAATGCACATACCCTCCTTCAATTCTCCTGGGAAGCATGCACACTCTCACATTCGTTCTGGGTAGTCTACTTAGGGTTCTAGGCCATTTTTGTTTATTTTTATTTTGAGTTGATTCAAGGGTTTTAGGCTGTAGGATGGGACTTCTTTCAGGAAATAGTTTGCACAATTATGTGGGTGGTAAAGCCCTAGGTTTCAGTATTGAAACTGGGTTCTGATACCATGTGTAACGTCTCTGTCCCCATAGAGCCTTATAAAACACAAGCTAAAATATTGAATAAAAACATATTATATCCTATACAATTTAATCATAACCTATAATCATTTATTATTCAGCATAAATTAGATTTATTAACAGCATATAAATAAGCTTACCTGACAACCACATAATACCACAGATTCATGAGAATACATAAATAAAAATGCCTCTATTTGATGCTAAATTCCCGCTCTCTAGTTGTCCTCTGTGTTGCTCTACCCAAAACTCTGCCCAAAACCAAATCTTCCTCCCTGTCAGCTAGGAACAGAGTCTGTCCAACTCCCTAGCTCCAAGATTCTATGAGGATTTCTGGCTCCCGAGCCCAAAACTCCCAGCATCCTAGTGCATCCCTGTAACAATCCACCCAAACTCCAAAACCAGAAAAATATCCACAGAAAATACAGTCCTTCCCCTGCAATAATGCTCCTCTCCCAAAATTTCATAATCATCTCCCGAAGGCCTCTGCCCAGTCATATTCTTCCCCATTCATCGCCTTCTCCTTCATTTAATTCCACCCACCTTATCCTTCCCTTTCCTACCTTATCCCTCCATTTACTACCTTATCCCTCCATTCAATACCTTATCCCCTGTCATACGTAAAGTTTTATAATAAATAAATTAAAGTTATTAAGCCTTTAATTCTTTACCCCAAACCTTAAATGTGTTAATTAATCAATTAATTAATCAATCAACATGTATTAAACAATTAATAATTAATTAATATTATTAATAAATAATCGTTATTTAACTAATACACACTAGGACAGTTAATTATTTAATTAACTATACTTGATAAACCCTATGCAACTATTTAACTAGGGTTGTTACACAAAGGCCAGATTTGTGGAGGGGATCCTAGCCGCACATTTAAAGGGACAGGTGTTGAAAGATATTTCATTTAGTAAGATTACCATACAAAAATAGCAAGGGTTTGAGACTACAAAATCCCAAAATACAAAATCGCAAAGAGATTTGGACCATTGATCGAGAGGAAGTAGATCTGGTCCACAGATTTGGGGGAGGACAGATATGAATTGTCAATATAGGGTACCTTCAAGATCGGGAGATCGAAGGTCCCACAACATTGCAAAGATTGGAGGTGCGTGAGATTTAGCAGGAAGTCACATGGTCACGTGACGACGTTGTCCAAGGTCACATGTGAAGAAGGATCTTAGAAAAATGATCTTGTAGAGATTGAGAATCGATATTCCTGAAGGTCATTCTCATGGAGGAGATCTTGACCATAGGTTCAAGGAGACAGATGGTAGTAGATCCTCCACTCTGGGAGATTCCCATATCAAGGAGAGAGAGGTTTGAAAATTGAAACTCCCGAAGCCCGAAAGGAGAAATGAATGATAGTTGTTGATCTAGAGGGGAGTTACGTGACAACAGATCACAATGATCTGAGATTGTGTGTAGATGGCAGGAAGGGAGATTTGATAGCGGGTGTTGATCGTGAAGCATTTCCAAGCAGCAGGATATCGACATAAGAGAAGGATTGTGGGGGCAGAACTTGCACGGAGGATAATTATTCTAGAGCGGGACGCAATTGGAACCATAATATTATAGAGATGGTTGGCTTGAAACCACTCTTGTCATGCCCGCAATCACGCATTACCACAAGGATACGAACTAGGTTCGTATGAAGGAGGGGCTAATGCCTAAGGGTTTTACACCTAAAACCAGTGTTTTGGGAGCACGTGGAAATTAGCCCGCGAGTTTGTCAGGGACGTGCACATAGGAGGAAAAGGGACCTATGCATAATTTATCTTGGTTCGATCATGAGCCTGAGGAGTCGATCTGACTCAAGATAAGGAAATATCCAAAGACTGTGAGTTTGAAAAACCCTAGGAGGGGAGGGGGGTTGCATTAAGGGGCCTTATTTGATAAAGGCCCTTACTCTCCCACAAGATCACCTGGTGGAGTATTGAATCAAGAGGTTTTTGATGTCTACCGAGTCAGTCAAGAGGCGAGTGGAACCCTTGGAGAATGTAGTGCATCCTAAAGGCAACATTGCGCAAGGAAAACATAAAGGGGCAAGTGGCACCCTTGGAGCACGTAGTGCATCCTGAAGGGAACGTCACGTAAGGAAAACAGATAGAGGTGAGTGGCACCCTTGGAGCACCTAGTGCGTCCTGAAGGGCACGTCGCGTTTTTAACTGGTAAGTGTATAAACCTAGTTGGAATTAAAACAAATGATGTGATAAGTAAGATTTAAAAACAATTTTCCCTAATAAAAATGTCTCCCAACCTAGAGAAATTAAAAACCTAGTTCTAAGTAGAACTTGCGGTAAAAAATAATAATAATAATTAAACTTATAACAAGAAGGGGTGTAAGAAATTTAAATTAAAATTTAAAATCAAATTATAATGGGGGATTAAAATTTTGAAAAGGGAAATGATTTTTTTATCTACACATGCTAATTTAATTTTTAGATAAAAAAGAAAAAGAGGTAAATGGTTGTTTTTCTACACTTGCTAAATCAATTTTTAGGTAAAAAGGGAAAACATGAAAACTTAAAAGAAATAGGAAACTAAAGGAAAAAGGGGAAACATAAAGAAAAAGATGAATGTCTAACTTAGTAAGGAATCTTGACTTAGGAACTTGCTATTTTTTAACTCAACTAGAAATTTAGTAAGGCGTAAGTCATTTAAGAAGTGTAATGGAATTTTGGGACACCTAGGAGCGTTTTTAGCAATGATTTCAGGTGGGTGAGGGAAATAGGAATAATTAATTAATTAATAAAATTGAATTTCTGGTGCAACTAGGGGATGGGTGACATGTGTATAGGGGAGGTTTTTCCTAATTAATTAAATGAAAAGGGAATTTAATGAAAATTTGGAAAACTAATTACTTGAAAACTATATAAAAAGGATGGAGGACGAGGAGGAGTATGGATCTTATCTTTTTGTGTAACGTTATGCAACTGAATTTTTGTCTTGACTGACCTTCGCTTGTGGGAGTTGGCATACCTAGCTCAGGGATCGAGTGGTAGCTCTACCTTGCAAGGAGAGCTAGGTGCTAGAAGTTCTCTAGTATTGTGTGCGTGGACCCTTTGCGGCTCGGGGGCTTAGGGGGGAAGAAGAGTACCCCTAGTGTTGGTTGGGAGGTACCCGTGAGGTCACATCGATCAACAAGTGGGAGCTGGACGGAGCACACGTGGGACAAAAACTACGGATAATTCACGTTTGGCTAAAGTACATGGGTTTAAGTTGTTTCTTGCAATGAAATTTAAATTACACATGTTATTTCTATGTGTGGGTTTATTGATTATTATGAAGATATTTTGTTTTGATATTTCATCCCTTATCCCTTTAGTCATCAGTCTGTGCTTGAGCAGTTGGCCAGGATCCAAATCAACATTCGTCACTTTGGTGTTTAAAAACCTATAGATTCAAATGACCTTCTTTTTTGTGCATGGATGATGAGTGAAGGATAATTTTTTCTCAGTTGTCTATCCCTTACTTATCTTTGCGCTTGATTGATTCATGGCTGAATGATTTGTCTTTGCACCTTCTTATGAATGAGTACCTCTACGTTTGATTCCTTAAATTTTGAAAACCGTTGCATTTCCTAGAAAGATTATCCTTGCATTTCCTTGATTTATTACCTCTGCATTTCCTTTAAGGATCAACTCTGTGTTTTCCTTTTTTTGGGTAAAATATCAGCGTTGAATGGTAAACCCTCTGTGTTTATTTGTATGATAATTCCTAGAGTTTTTTTTTATCATTCCCATGAGAGATATTATAATTCTTGTTTCTTTACAACGAATTTAAATTTTCATTATCATTGACTACGATGTACACATCTATTGACTATGATTTTTATAATGTAACAACATTTTTATTATATATTGATTTCAAATTTACCAAAACAAATTTTACCTAGCAGGATTCGTTTGATAGAGTTGTTATCTCCCTTTTTAAATGCTTTTAACATAGCTATTTCATTTTTCTTTAACACAATGATTCATCTTTGTTTTCCCAACAATTTCATCTTTTCTACACAACAAATTTCACCCATCAATTTCATTTTTGGTTTTCTTAGTGAATCCACTTTTTGTACAACGAAATTTACCCCTCTTTCTCTGGGTTATTGCTTAATTTACCCAGAAAAATTTCGTTTTAGTTTTCTCCATGAATTCATTGATTGATATGGAGAAATCACCCTCCTTCTCTGAGTTTTTCTTGAGAAATTCATGCCCATATGTTGTGGGGGAACAAGCATGCATCTGCACCCTTCTTCTATGTGTTTTCCTTGAGAAAATTGTGCCCAACCTGTGTAGGAAGGAAAGCCTGTGATTCCACCTTTAAATATGTGTTTTTTTCTTCAGAAAATTGTGCCCAACTCATGTGGTGAGGAAAGCATGCGTTCCCACCCTTAAACCCTACGTTTTTCCTGAGAAAATCGGGCCCAGCCTGTGCGGGAGGCAAACATGCGGTTTCATCATTAAATCTCTACGTTTCTCTTGATTAAATCAAGCTTAGTCCATGAGGAAGGCCAACATGTGTCCTTCCTTTTTTACCTCTGCGTGGGCATGCATCATTCAGCTCAGTGCAACTCTAGCTACTTAATAGGAAGGTTGAATTATAGGTATTATGACTATGGAGTAAGATTTCGAATTAATGTTTTACCATTTTACATTCAGAGTCTTTAATTATAAAGGCTCTTCTTTTACTACTATATTCATTGACGTTTTATTCAGAATCTTTTATGATATAAGCTCGTCCTTTAATTCCATATTCATTGATGATCTATTCAGAGTACTAATGTTATAAATTCCTTTTTGTTGAATTTCTCGATGCTTTATTCAGAGTCCTAATGCTATAAAACCCTTTTAATGTTGAATTCTTGATGCTTTATTCAGAGTCCCTTAATGTTATATTCCCTTCTTCAATGGTATTGTAATTGTTGTCTCACTTTGCCTTAAGAATACTGTGGTTGGATAATTATATTTTATTCATTAGTTTACTTGCGCCATGATATCTAGAGCTAAGTGTGGATAGTCATGTGTGCAGTATACTCTTCTTCCATTAATTGAATTGGCGCATGATCATTGAAAGGAGGAAATCTCCTTGCATGCAAAGTTAAATGAATGATACTCTTTCACCTAAACTTGAATTTATGTATGTTTAATTTACGATTTAGTTTTCCATGCGCAATCATATTGATGATGATATCAATTAAGAGTTAGATTTATCGCACGCATCAATATGTAGTGTAAGTAAATGATTTTGTCGAACTCTGATTTCTTGCGTGCAATAAGTTACACTGAAAGGGGTGTTTGTTTTAGACATTAGATATCTTGCGTGAAATCATTTATGATGTAATGTATGTTGATTTAACACTCTTACAGGCACCATTAAATTGTTATTTCATGATGGTTTAATGACTAGTTTTCTATTGCGCCTTGATTTTTGATGGTGCCTGATTGGATTAGAAATTGGTTACTAATGTGTATTTAATATTATCGAAGTATGATTTATTCTTAATGGTATTCTCTTGCACCTTGTGAAATATAATCGAAGTCTCTTGCGTCTTGTAGACTTGTTTCTTGGGTTAGTCATCTCGTGTTTCGACAATTAATTCGGTCTCCTAGTGCATTGAATATTTCTTGGGTTATTGGTCTAGATGTGTTATGTTGCTCCAAGGTTACCATCACGCCTATCATCTCGTGACGACATGATTCTTGATGAGGGGAATCATTGGGTTCCCTGATGGATAAAGGTGAATGATAACCTGGACTAAGTATGTGCTTCCCGATGCGAGCATTTCTTCGTAGTAACAGTTGTTGGGACTTGGTTTTGTAACGCCTTAAGGCATTGGGTTTTTCATGATGTGGAGGTTTTTGTTTCCTGATCGTCGAAGCCACTGTGTCGGATTTTAATTCTATCCTTTAGCTCATAGGAGTTTTTTTTCTTGTGTTGGGTAGGTAGTCATTTCTATCGGTCTATTAATTATCGCTTGTTATACCAGTTGCATGATGTGCTAGTGTGTTGAGTCATTGTTTTATGTTTCCTGATCTGCTTGTGTTGCATTCGTGGTCAAGTGGTGTTTCTTATCTGTGTTCGTGGTTTTCGTCCTGATTTAAAAAAAAAAATCACTTGCTTGCGTCACTTTTAGTTGTAACAATGGCGTCGTTACATTTATGGTTTTTGTCCCAAGAGTTCCAATGCCAGAAGCATTCTCCATGTCAATAGACCAAATACAAAATAATCAATCAACATAATGGGAAAATATGAGCTATTATCTCTCTTTTATAATCCCTTTCACCTTTTTCCCCTCAAGTGACTTTTAATTCATCTTTAATATTTTCTCATAAAGTCACTTTCTTATTAATTCAACTTTTTAACCCTGGAAAGCAATTAATTCTCCTTTATGACTTCTGTGACCACTGAAATAAACTTTTCTTCATCCCATCCTATATGTATTTTCACCTCATTTTGAATGATCTATTACACTCAGGAATTTCTCCAAGAAACAAACTCCAAATAGTACATTTACTGTAATTATTTAAAATATGCCCAATAACAACCTCATTTTGTGGGAATCATCATAATGAAATGGAACCAAGAAAAATCTATGAAAAATTGATATCGATGATGAATAATGGTAAATAAACTAAGATGGTCCCCATAAAACTCCTCCAAACCTTATGGGTTCACTGATGACCTAGTCTCACCCCTCTGACCTAGATGACTCAAGCCTCATGAAGTAACTCTAGCCATATAATAAGAGAATCCAAAAATGGGGACATTACATTCCTCCCTTCGCAAAATTGCTTATGATAAAGAATTTCCACCTCAACCATATGATCAACAATATGCACCAAACTAAAACTAAGAGTGATCCCTAGGTCCCAAACCAATCTAGAATAAGTGAACCACCCTCTTCTCAAAGATGTTTTCCCAGAAGGAACCAACATGAGCGACCTATTGAATACTATCAGTAAGTAGAGAAATGAGATAGTACAAAAAATCGGTCAACTCCTTATAGAATTGCTCCTCCAGAAAACCAATCCCATGCACTCCAGTAGTAAACTCCTGAAAGTAAAACCTTCTCTCCTCTATATCAGTCACTGAACTGTTAAACAATGTAATCTTAGGGTCCAAAGATAATCTAAAAAGTAACCCACCATGTTGATGTTGGGCCACTCTGATCATAATGGCTTGATCACCATGCTCATATTTCCCTCTCCCCTCTTAGACCTTGAAGCTGGAATCCATGAAAGGAATGAACTCATTATCTTGGATCATGGATCGCTAAGGCATATCAGTGAAATCAAAGCCTGTGAATCCATGAATATCCTTGATATTAGGTATCGTGAGGGGAAATAAAAAATACATAACTCCTCTCATGGCATTCCCACAATGTCACAAACCAATCACTGCCTCAACTTTGTCAGTCATCAACCTAATTCGAGAAAATCCATCACTTGGATGAATTCTAGGATCACACCTCCACATTTGAAGTCCACCACTCTCGATGCCTATCGACTTCTATCATGCCCCACCAATAACCGTCGGAGTCCAAGTGAGCCAAATTATCTATGTGAAATCTCTATAGCATATAATTCCATCCACTACTCCACCAGCTGCAATATTTGTGAACCAATCCAAATAAGTAAGGATCTCATCCTATGCACTCAACAAACTGATCCTAGAGTCTAGATTGATGAAATATATCATGGCCATAATGCCCTTGATCTCATCCTATCCTATGTTGATGTATATAATGAGGGTATCAAATAACAACAACAAGTGATTGTTCCACTACATGAAGGACTGGAAGGTGACTAGTGCATTGGTAAACCCCAAGGGAATGACCAAGAACTCATGATGATACCCAAGGAAAGACCTATGAGTACCCTTCTCCTTGACCCAAGCATGATGATACCCTAGATGAAAATCAATCAGCGATGGATACAATTCTCACTAAGGCTCACCCATCCACTCACCAATCTTGGGTAACCTCAACCCAATGGTACACTCAATGAATCTATCAAGAGGTATCCCTAGATGAAAATCTCCAAACATTTGTTGTGCACCACCATGTGCCAATGTATAATCTAGTATATTGTGACATACTCTTGTGTCCCCCTATATTGTCTAGTTCCCTATACGTGATACCGAATCCAACACTCTACTGATGATGACTAAACCTATACGCCATAATGGTTCAATGTCCATCATGTACATATCTACCCAGTCCATCGATGCATATGCTTCCTCAATGGTTGGTCCACAAGGAAGGTTCTCAACCAACTCCTTCTTAGCTAAAATCTGACCTATAATGATCTCTATGAAATAAATGGCTCCTTACCCCAATAATGTCGAATTGTAGTGCAATCTAAACTCTCCTCGAGTAATTTCAAGTAGGAATGCTACTCGTTCGAACTCATCATAGGAGGCTCCTCCCTCACATCATGCATGACAGTCATGCCCTCGTGTGTCACAGTTTCCAAATATGATGAAGTCCCTTTTGTAAGTGGTGAAGAGAGTGCCACGCTTAATTGATAATATAGCTTCTAAAACTCTCTTTCCTTATCCTCGACAAACTTGAGAACAAGGTCCCTGTCCATAAACATGGGAAAGTAGTACGACTTCATCTTATCTACTAGATTGTTGATGAGGCACAACTTGGAACTAGTGACTCCACTTGCCACTCCATTATGCCTCTCCTCCATATGAGCTCTCCATATAATATCCTCAACGAATCGATGAGCTCCATCGATCCTGGTCAATACTTGTGTGATATTATCCTCATTCACTAAGAAGTGATCCTATAGATCATGCCACACTAGAAGCCTCTATCCAACCACATACAAATGGTCTCAGCTTTCATATGTAAGAATGTTCCCCTCATCAACATCACCCAATGAATTAGGTGATACCATGCTATGATGGGACTCATGCGTGACATCATCATCACACAATATTTTTGGTTGGTTGTCACCTCCAAGTTCAAATCCTACTCCAGTATCCTCCACGCATGGTTGCTAGAAAAAATCTTCCATGTCCCCCGATGGTCTCTCAAACAACCATCTTCCATCATTTGTGGGTACTATCACGTCCTCATCATCATAGGAATCATAAACTGGGTATGGTGTTGAATGATCATCATAGTTAGGTCCTAACACACCTTCATAATCATAAACATCCTAAACATATGTTCCGTCAATCTGTCCAATAGGGGTGTTGTTTTCATGGTCCTCGAAGTCATAATAAGTGCGACAAGGTGTTTCCCCCTCATCATCGGTATTAACAAAAAATCCTACAAAGATACTAGTGTCGTCGACCTCATCATAGACCATTGCTTGGTCCTCCTCTATGAACACCTCCTCATCATGGTTGGTTGTATGCTCCTCCACATGGATATGTTCTTGTGCCTCCACCAAATCCACATGTTCATCGTCCTCACCACTTCTCCACTTCTGCTCTAGACCTTTCAGGAATTCCTTGTTCTGATATCTGTCCCCTAATTTGATGGTGCAATAGGCTTCTGTGACATGGATTAATGAAATTTGTCACCCAATGATTGATATTCCCTGCAATAAGTGATGATTTCAATATCCTTTCTAAACTACTCTAAGCTTTCTACTTGATCCATCCTACTTGATTGAATAAGTCGTGATATTTTATCCATGATTTTTTGTTTAGACTTCATTTTTCTTTCCTAGGAATGTTTCCCTTACCATCAATTCCATGTAGCATATTTATCCTTCACTGAATTCCCCACAACATGGAAAGATCACCAACTATGATATGATTGTAATATCCCTACTAAATTATTTTTTGTAATTTTCTCTTATTTTACTATGTTGACACTTTGTCACATGGTTTCCTACAGTATTAGTTTTATGAATGAGTTGGTATAATAGTTTCACAAATAGTTTGCAGCCCTTCAAAGTGTATTCAATAGATAATATATACTCAGCCATAAAGAGAACTATCCTCCACCTAAAAAGAAATGTCAAGCACAAATGAAGCATAATGAGGAAATCTGAATGATCTCCTACCAATGACCAGCTAGGGTTGATAATCTCACCATTGAAACCAATCTCAAAAATATTTCCTAGGGTTTTCGTCCCAAGAGTTGTAATTCCACAAGAGTTCTTCGAGTCAAGAGGTCGAATACAAAATAATCAATGACCATAATGAGAGAATATGAGCCCATATCTCTCTTTTATACACCCTTTCACCTTTTTCCCCTCAAGTGACTTTTAATTTATTTTTAATATTTTCTCAAAAAATCAGTTTATTAATAATTAATTCATCATTTTAACCCAAGAAATTTATTAATTCTCCTTTACGAATTCTTCATCCACTGAAATTCACTTTTCATCATCCCATCCTATAGATATTTTTGTCTTGTTTCCAACAAACTATTACACTAAGGTAATTCTCCAAGAAAAAAACTCTAAATAATACCTTTATTTTATTTAATTAAAATATTCCCAATAATAACCCCATTTTATGGGGATTGTCGAAATGCAACGAAACCAAGAACAAGTTGTGCATACTCGATCTTGATGTTGAATAATGGTAAATAAACTAAGTTGGTCCCTATAAAAATCCTCCAAACCTTCGGGGCTCACTGATGACATAGTCTCTCCCCTCTAACCCAAATGACTCGAGCCTCTTGAAGTAACTCTATCCCCACAATAAGGGAATCCAAAAATGGGGACATTACAAAGGTCCAGAAGAAAAGTTGATCCTTTGGAACCTGTCATGTTAGTTTTTCTTAAACAATACCCATGAATCCTTCCTAAATCCATTTATGGAGATGCATTTTTGGTCATGTTCCTACTAACACTTCTAGAAAGTTGATAGATCTCTTGGCCTGAGTTAAATTTGATGTTGAGGAACTAATGTCTCCCTCAGAAAATATTTTTCAGTTGTAATTAAAATATTACTATCACAATGTTTTCTATGAAGATGTTATCTATAGATTGTTTACCCTTACTTTTGAAGGCCGATTAAAAGGATGGTGTGAGAGCTTTCCATATGCCTCCATATGTTTGACAACATAGATGTTCCAACAGAGGATGAAAACCTTCAGTAATCACTCACACAATGAGATGAAATATCAACACACGAATGCTTTCATGTGGTAAAACCCCTACAGGGAAACATCCATGGCCCCAACCAATGTGGCCACTTGGAGCAATTTATTAATGAAAAATAAAAAAATTAAAGAGATATTTTACGAGAGAGTTCCTCACAATCTATCATTGAAAAATAACCTTCCCCTTTTTTAAAATAGATATCATGGACCAGTCGGGTGTTAAGCCACACATAAATGTAGTCATTAAGATTGAGGAGAATATGAAGCATCAAATCACTCATGTCAGTAACATATCGTGACCATCGGATTACCTAGATATAAATGCATACTCATGCATACTAAAGAAACAAAATTTTACCTAATGACATGTTAGACCAAGTTGATCTTAACTAACTACTAAGTCTCTAAATATCCTATCATCCCCCCTTAAGAAAAACGTGTAATAAGATTGAAGGATTTACAAAGATGACACAATAGGAGAAGGAAGGGAGAATTATAGCCTATACCCCTTTAATGACAACTTCTTGAACTCCTAACATAGATCGAAGTTTGGAAAAATTTGCTTCTATAAGAGACTTTGTGAAAATGTTTGCAACTTGATCTTGTGTAGGGAAAAATAACACTTCAATAACTCGATCAGGAATGTGCTTTTTTATGAAGTACATGTGTATCTCGATCTGTTTGTTGTTTTGATGTTGAATTGAATATTTGGCGAGCTTGATGGCACTTTGATTGTCACACCAAAGGAAGGTCAGATCTAGCTACTGGAATCCATACTCAGAAAGGATCTGTAGAAGCCATACGACTTCATGACTTGCATTAACCATTTCTCGGTACTTTTCTTCTGTTGAAGAACGATCAATAGCATGTTGTTTCTAACAATCCCAAGTGACAGGTCTTAAACAAAGGATGAAAAAATAACCTATGTTAGACTTATGATCATCAAGGTCGTCATCCCAATCTAAATGAGTGAAAAAAACATAAATTTGTGGTGAAATGTGGACCTAAATAACATAGATTTTTAATGGAAATGTTGAAATATTATGTTGATGTTATGATATGATTAGAATAATAATTGTTTTTCTAAAATGAGAATGCTTAACGTTGATTGTAGGGTTTCTTCGATACATTCTAGATGGAATATATGTGTACCCTTATAAAATGTAGATTTAATCTTGGATTTATATGTTGAATAAGATGATATTGGGACATCAATTGAACTATTGCTATAAATTTCCAAATGAGGCTTCAAAAGTATTGATAATTGTGAAACTATTGCTATAGATTTCCAAACGAGGCTTGGATAATTGTGAATAGGCATTCCTTTAAAATGGGATTTTGTCTAACTTTGCTGAGTTTTAGGTGTTTTAAGCATGGTTTAGTAGGGATTAATAAATTAATGAATGCAAGAAGATTAATAGTTATGATTGTAGGGTTGCAAAATTTATGTAAATGTTTAGGAGAAAATACATTAAGCATTTTGTGTCTCAAATATTCAAAGCCATGAGCTTTAAGATCACGTTTTTCTTATTAATACCTTTATGTTATAATATTTGGAGTTCTCACAACTTTAGAGGTTGAAGTTCTTAAATATTGAATGTGAATTCAAAATGTTAAAATAAAATATTTAATTTAAAATATTATGATATTAATTTTGAAGTAAAATATTTAATTTAAGAAAACATGGTTTAAATATCATGATATAAACTTAATATATTATTTGGATGAAGAAATTTTAAAAGTTTAGAAACAATATTTAAAGAATGAAGTTTTTCAAGCAGATTTTTAAATATTCCTATGTAATGTGAACATGAATTTAAAACATTGAAATCAAATATTTATTTAATTTAGAGAGTTATGGTGTGAACATTGAAATCAAATATTTAATTTAGAGAGTTATGGTTTAGAGTATGATTATATTTATTATAAATTTAATGTATTATTTAGATAAATAATTCTTTTTTGTTATCCAAAAAAATACTTTATAATATCATTGTAATATTGAAAAATTATGTTTTTTTTCTTTGTTATTATATATTGGTTAAGAAATAGTCTATCATTTGTGGAAATTAAATTTAGATGGAAAAAAGAAAAAAAATTATTCTTCCCGACAATCCAAATTAAATCCAATTAACATTATATATATATATATATATATATATATATAATTTTACATAATTTATATAGATTTCATAATCTAATAAATTTTTACATTATCAAACTCATTTTATTCTACCTCAAGTTTAAGTTCAACTAAATCTCACTTAGTTACATGCTAATATTAACATTACTATTACTATTACTATTACTATTAATATTAATATTAATATTAATATATATATATATATATATATATATATATAATAATTATTTATTGATAAAATAATTTAATTATTATACCTATACACATTTATAATACTTCATGTCTCTAACTTAGGTCATATAACAAGACTTGCTAATGAAAAAGTTCATGTCCTAGTTTTCCTCTCGATTTTTTAAGGAGGCAAGTTGCCATTTAAAAAAAATAAATGGAGAATCCACACATAAGTGATGGTAAGGTGTTTTCATTTTAGAAGGCCATTTCGTGCATCTCGGAAGATGATTAATATTTATTTTCCATAGCATGGGTGTTGCTAACACCCAAAACCATTAAAATCATGGATCTTTTCCATAGTACATTTCAGAAAACATTTTCAAAAGATGTTGGAATCATTTCTTTTTTTAACTTTATAGAAATTCAGGGATAGTACATCTTAAAAAACATTTTCAAAAGACGTCTTTAAATATTGCTATCATTCATTAACTTTATAGAAATTGAGGGAAGAATTAATAACTATTTTCAAATTTTGATGAGGAAGTGTACCTTGTGAAAATTAATTATTTTATTTTATTTATGAAGTGAATAAAAAATAATTTGAAAATAAAAGCTAAATTAAAAAATTAAAAAATTTGAAAAATGCAAACTTCAAATTAATTATTTATTAAAAATTTCATAAATAAAATATAATTTTAAAAGTAATACTTAAATTAAAAAAATTTGAAAAAAAATGCAAACTTCAAATCAATTATTCATTATAAATTTGGTTAAGAAAAGTATTTGAAACTAAGCATAAAAAAACACAACCTATATATAATTTATTTAATACAAAGTATAACATGAATTTATATGAACATGCTTTAACTATCTATAGAGTAACCGTTAAAGAATTTTAAGTATATTAATCATACCTAATTTAAAACCTATATTTTTCATATAAAAGAGACTTATATTTAGTAGGGTTCTTAAATTATGCACATAAATATGAATGTTTTCGATAAAATCAATGTGGGAGATTTTTATTACAGAAATTCAACATTCCTATATTAATTTATTTATTTTTGTTAATTTGTGCGAGACTTGTTGGCTACGCGATTAACCTGTGGCTTGAGAAACCGCGACTCAGGGGCATCTAAGTCGTCAAAATCACCCGGGGATCGCACCCGGCCTGAGCCACACCAACCCTTAACATGGTTGGATTTTTTTGTCCCCGCAGGTTTCGAACCGGTGACTTTAACATCATGGAGTGGCTTAACAACACACTCCGTCACCGACTGTCCTACACCTCGGGGACACATTCCTATATTAAATTACTCACATACATAAATATGAATGTTTTCGATAAAATCAACGTGGGAGTTTTTTATTACGGAAATTCAACATTCCTATATTAAATTACACACATAAATATGAAAGTTTTTGATAAAATCAAAGTGGGAGTTTTTTATTAAGAAATTCAACATTCCTATATTAAGTAATACAAATTATCATATATAAATAAGTTTTTTTTTAAAAGTTGCTTAGCTATTTTCTAGTTTTATTGGGGATTATAAGCTTAGATATTGCTAGCATGTATAAGTATTCCTTATTCATTTGTCATAATTTTGTTTACTTAAATTAAATTATAAGAGAGATTACTAAAGACTACGGAGAAGCAAATGATATACAACTAACCATGCCATGAGGTTTACACATTAAAAATAATGTTAATAAAATATATCATACATTTGACATATACTTTTCTATGTTTCATGGATGGTAAACTTGGTAAATCATCGGCTTTGATTACAGGGCCTCGCTCTAGAGAAATCAAAAGAGTTTCAACTTGTGACAACAACAAGGATGAAAAATTCCCTTTCGACTCTACACAAATCAAGGTAACCCTCAACGCTAGATACCTTATTTTTTTAACTAGAAAGAGGGGGGGATTGAGAATGGGGCGAATTTAAAGAACGTATGAGACATACATAAGTTTCAAATTTTTCCACCAAACTATCAAAAATACCCTTTTGAAGGGCCACTAAAAATGTCATAAAAAACTTTACATTCTTCCCCTCCAACGAAAAATCAATACTTCCCATGCATAGATGATCAAAAAAGGAATGAGAGAAGATTAAGGACAACTCAAAACTCGCAGAAGCAACTCAGGAAGCTCATAATGGCCTTAGCAGACAGAGAAAGGGAAAAAATTCAAACTTATCAAAACTCAGTGAAAGTGACATCATCGTGAAGAGCGCATCACAAGATTTTCAATGGTGCAAATGGATCATCAAACGGAGTTACATATCTAAAGATATTCATGGTCAAAGTTTGGTCAACCTAGCCTAGTCAATAGGGGACGAGTCAACATCCGTACTGCTGAGGTCAGCATTAGTACGAATTACATCAACATCTGTACATCATACCTCACACACATAGGAGGCGACATGTGTCATATTGATGTCATGATGGTGATGTCGTAGCACCAAAGGCTGCCATGTGCCACCCATTTTTGGCATTTTCAGGTCATTTTGTGGGCGAGTAAAAATGTGCCACGTGCCATTCCATACAACCATGTGGTAGACCATACGGTTCCGTGGAAAATGATGTGTCAGGTCGTACACTAATGTGGAAGGTGATTGTATAGTTGGTTAGTGTGGCCCAATGGTTGGCTTCCATGTGGCCTGGTCATGGGATGCCATGTGTGAGAGGGAAAATTCCCAATTACGGCCCGAGAATGAAATTTCAAAAAAAAAATAAAAAAGGGTTTGGCAGGTCTGCCAATGGGACCTCGCCAAATCTGGCACCCAACGGAACTATCACAACCACTGTTAAAGTTGGAAGATCCACCGTGTATTAATATATATGTTAAAAAAAACATCCCAAAAGGGGAGGCCCGCAGGCTCAACCTCGGGACCTCCACCTCTATCTACACCTTAACACATGCTCTGCCAACCACTAGGCCAATGACCTCCATCATTTACAAAGATCGGGTTTTTGATTTCAAATTTGAATCTGACCAGTGCACCAGAGGGGAGGCACGTGAGGGTACGACCGAGATGCTTTATGAGGCATTTCTTAGCATTTATTGTAGGTTGTAGGGAATGAAAATTGAGATAGTGTTTCTCTTGAGGCATGGAGATAGTCATTTTTGGGTAATTCGACGCCGCGAATTAAATGATGTTGTTTGTTTTATGATATGAGAAAATATTCTACAACTTGATTCTATAATGATGTATACTTATGTATTTTGCCAAATTCTTTTGCTGAGTTAATAAAAAGGCCTACCCATTTGAGAGAAAGTCCCGGAGATGTAGTCCACCAGGGATGAACTCCATTATCAAGTTTTTTTTGTTTAGATTTGATGCTTATGTATCTTCATTATTGAACTTTTCCTTATTTAATGGTGCACTTTAATTTATGCTGATTTTATGCAATTCTTTATAAGTCACTTCTATGAAAAGATCTCAGATCAATAGCCTATAAAAGATACCGAGTATGTTTATAAAAAAATGAAACATTGAGGAAAAAGCATTTTAGACAAAACCATATTGGTAGAATTACTCAATTTGAGGTGTTGGAGCATTCAATTCGAGATGAGAAAGGGTTGTTTCCATAGATGAAGCTTCTTCCAAAGTACCTGGTATTCCATTCTATTGTGGTCTATCCCATAATTCTTCCAACTGATGTCGCGAGCTATGAATTCGTCCTATAATTTCCTGATTTTTTTCCTATGAGAGATCGATTCTTCCATAACCGTACGTAGATGAGAAAATATACCATTGAACTAAAATTGGAGGGTGAGAATTCAGTTTCTTGAGTCTGCCATGTCTGCTTCAAGTTTCTCCAATATTCTATTTCAATTGCTTGAACTCTTCGATGTCATTGTCTGACATGAGAGACAAACCAGTGTAGAAAAAAAAATAATGATCTAGGTGGATATTGGTGGCCACCCACCTTTTCCGACTGGCTCAAAACATATTTCTGGCAATTTTGGCAATTTACTATTTTTAGCAGTTTTTAACTTCCGAGGCCATTTTGAGGGCCCAAATGAAGGCTTTTTTAGATTGAAGTTCTCAATGATAGTTGAAGGAATGATTGAGCCCCAAAAATGAATATCCTCTACAATACCTTTCCAACGAGCTATCACACGCCTAAAACGAAGATCGTATGCAAAAGTTATGACCCCGAGAAGTTGATGTACTCACTTACCCAAACGGGGCCCACATGACTTTTGGTGCTTCATCTCCTAGGGTTAGGTTTTCATATGTCTAGGGTTTTTAGCATTCCTGTTTATTGTAAAAATTCCTTGGGAACCTCATTGTAACCATCTTCTTGCGAATTCGAGTAGCCATCACATCTCTTCTCAAAGATAAGTTGCCACCATTCTAGCAAGTCTTTCACTCTGTATTTTTACAGTCTTTGTACATTTCTTTCATTAATAGAAATCGTGTATTACTGTATATCTGTGTTTATGGTTTCATATCTTATACATTTATGTTATATTATTTAATATATGTGATATCTCTCTGCATTTCTTTATTATATCTCCGCTCTCATTTCATGACGAAAATAATCTGGATCAATGGTATCAGAGCAGGCTGCTCTTGATCGTTTTTTCACTGCATGTCCATGACGATGTCTGAGTATAGCAAGTTGGGTCTCGAGCTTGTCTCTCTTGAATACAATCGCTCTCGCACACCTAAGAAACCCTCAATGGTGGAAAAAAAGAAAAACGATGGAGCAGACGATCCTATTATTATGTTGCTTGAGCAAGCTCTCATGCAACAGAGGAACAAAATGATGGAGAATTTTTTCCACGTCCTTCAACGCCTACCGATAGCATCAGGCACATCTTCATCAAGAAGCCACTTTGGAGGCACCTCGCCTTTCAGGGTACAACTTAATTTTGATAATCTTGTATTTGAAGGACATATAGATGAAGAAGCCCTAGAAAAATGGTTAACTCTGCTAGAAAGTTGTTTCTCCGTTCACAATTTTTCCGACAAAGAAAAGATCACCCTCGCACTCTTTAAAGCTCTCCCTCATGTCAAACATTGGTGGGAAATTTGCTGGGAGCAAAGTTACATAGAGGAGTCTGGAATATATGGGGCCGATCCCACTTGGGATTTTTTTGTGGATGTGGAAAAGGAACATTATTACCGTGTTGGAAACTATGAGGACCAATGCATGAGATGGACCAAACTACGGCAAAAGAGGGGCCAAGCAGTTCCAAAGTTCACCAATACCTTCCATACCTTTCACACCAAGCTGGGTATCAAAGCTCCGAGCGACATTTGGTTCTGAAATACCGTGGGGCTCTACATAGATACATCCAAACTGAAATGGATTTTCTAGACATCTCATCACTCAGTGTTTCTTATCGATATGCTGTCAAAATCAAGCAGAAATTTAAGCACCAGAACAAATGGGAGTTCGGGTCTGCAAATCTGCAAAAACCGAAGTATGACAAAGATGGCCCTAACAAATAGTCTCCTGAAAACTAGTCCAAGACATAGGAAAATAAGGGTCATGGGAAGACAAAGAAGGACACCAGAAAATGGTGCAATTTCCACAAAATCCCCTGGCACAACACTGATGAATGTCGCTCAAAACAATCATTGGTGGCCGAGATCAAAGACAAAGAGACGAACCCTGATTTAGAATCTGATTCCAAAAATAATGGTAAAGGACAGATCATTGACGCGAACGCCGCTGTTATTTTCGTGACTACAACAATTCAACCAGAAGAACCAACAGATCTTGAAGAGGGGGAGCACATTTTTCATTCACAGATGTGGGTTAAGGGGACCACGCCGCATTTCATTGTTGATAGCAGAAGCCAGAAGAACCTCATCTCAACAGAGGTCATCAAATAGTTGGGATTGTTGACAACACCACACCCGCAACCATACAACATCGAGTGGACTCGCCAAGGACGAGATATATGTGTCAGCCAACAGTTTTGATTATTATACGACATCCAACCCTTCAAGGATGAGGTATTATGTGATGTTTCCCCACTGGATGTCTATGATGTTCTCTTGGCACAACCATATATGTGGAGACGCCATGTTGTTTATGAGTCTTGAACCCATAGTGTCATTGTTACTTTGGGGGGTCATCTCTACAAAATACCAGATGTAGTTTCGACTACTATTCCACCTAAAAAGTGTCGCAAGGTACTATCTCATATTGCAAAATTCAGCTTCTTCACAATCTATTCAAAAGGAGAACAAAAGGGCACTACAACCACTACAGCCTTGCCCCAAGCACCTTCTATCCAACAGAAGCAGATCGACAAGTTTGCAGCAAAGCACAGAGATTTGTTCTGCACACCATCCTCTCATGTATCTCAACTTTTTGAATGGCCTCAGCCTCAACAGGTTCTTGACAAACTTCCACAAACTGAGCAACACAACGTCTCCAGTAAGGAAAGAAGCTAACCAAGATGCGGATTCAACAAACGTTTTTCCCTCTCCCCCAGGAAATCAACGCAATGGAGACCATTTCTTCCTAAGGAGGGAGGATTGATCCAGGTGTATATTGGTGGCCACCCACCTTTTCCGACTGGCTCAAAACAGTGTTCTGGCAATTTTGGCAATTTACTATTTTTAGCAGTTTTTAACATCCGGGGCCATTTTGAGGGCCCAAATGAAGGTTTTTTGAGATCGAGGTTTTCAATTTTATCCAAAGGAATTATTGATCCCCCAAAATGAGTCTCCTCTAAAATACCTTTCCAACGAGCTATCACATGCCTAAAACGAAGATCGTATGCAAAAGTTATGACCCCAGGAAGTTGATGTACTCACTTACCCAAATGAGGACCACATGACTTTTGGAGCTTCATATCCTAGGGTTAGGTTTTCAGATGTCTAGGGTTTTTCCATTTCTGTTTATTGTAAAAATTCCTTGGGAGACTCATTTTAACCATCTTCTTGCGAATTCGAGTAGCCGTCACATCTCTTCTTAGAGATAAGCGGCCACCATTCTAGTGAGTCTTTCACTCTATATTTTTACAGTCTTTGTACATTTCTTTCATTAATAGAAATCGTGTATTTTTGTATATCTGTGTTTATGGTTGCATCTCTGATACATTTATGTTATATTATTGAATATATGTGATATCTCTCTCTATTTCTCTATTATATCTCCTCTCTCATTTTGTGCCGAAAATAATCCGGATCAGTGGTATCAGAGTAGGCTGCTCTTGATTGTTTTTTTAGTGCATGTCCCCGACGAGGTCCGAGTATAGCAAGTTCGGTATCGAGCTTGTCTCTCTTGAAGAAAATCGCTCTTGCACACCTAACAAACCCTCAATGGTGGAAGAAAAGAAAAATGATGAAGCATACGATCCTATCAATCTGTCGCTTGAGCAATCTCTCACGCGACAAAGGGATGAAATGATGAAGATATTTTCCCACATCCTTCAACACATACCGATAGAATCAGGCACATCTTCATCAAGCGACCACTTTGGAGGCACCTCGCCTTTCAAGGTACAATTTAATTTTGATATTCTTGTATTTGAAGGACAGATAGATGCAGAAGCGCTAGAAAAATGGTTAACTCTGCTAGAAGGTTATTTCTCCATTCACAATTTTTCTAACAAAGAAAATATCACCTTTGCACTCCTTAAAGATCTCCCTCATGTCAAACATTTGTGGAAAACTTGTTGGGAGCAAAGTTCCATAGGGGATTCTGGAATATATGGGGCCGATCCCACTTGGTTTTTTTTTGTGGATGCGGTAAAGGAACAGTATTACCCTATTGGCAACTATGAGGACCAGTACATGAGATCGACCAAACTGCGACAAGAGAGGGGCCAAGCAGTTCCAGAGTTCACCAATAGCTTCCATACCTTGCGCACCAAGATGGGTATAAAAGACTCCGAGTGACATTTGGTTTTGAAATACCGTGGGGATGTACACAGATACATCCAAGATAAAATGGATTTTCTAGACATCTCATCACTCGGTGTTGCTTATCAATATGTTGTCAAAATCAAGAAGACATTTAAGCACCAGAACAAATGGGAGTTCAGGTCTGCAAATCCGCAACAACTGAAGTATGACAAAGACGGTCCTAACAATCAGTCTCCTGAAAACCAGTCCAAGACACAGGAAAAGAAGGGTCACAGGAAGACAAATAAGGACAACGAAAAATGGTGCGAGTTCCACAAAATCCCCTGGAACAACACCGATGAATGTCGCTTAAAAAAATCATTAGTGGCCAAGATCAAAGACAAAGAGACAAACCCTGATTCAGAATCTGATTCTAAAAATAATGGCAAAGGACAGATCATTGATGCGGACCCCACTGCGATTGTTGCAACCACATCAATTCAACCAGAAGAACCAACAGATCCTGAAGAGGGGGAGCGCCTTTTTCATTCACATATGTGGGTGAAGGGGACCCCGCTGCATTTTGTTGTTGATAGTGGAAGCCAAAAGAACCTCATCTCAGCAGAGGTCGTCAAATAGTTTGGATTGACGACAACACCACACCCACAACCATACAACATCGGGTGGCTTCGCCAAGGACAAGATCTTTGTGTCAGCCAACAATGTCGATTATCATACGACAACCAACCCTTCAAGGATGAGGTATTATGTGATGTTGCCCCACTGGATGTTTGTGATGTGCTCTTGGGCCAACCATATATGTGGAGACACCATGTTTTTTATGAGTCTCGACCCCGTAGTGTCATTGTTACTTTGGGAGGTCATATCTACATAATATCAGAGGTGGTTCCGAATACTGTTCCACCTAAAAAGTGTCGCAAGGTAGTATCTCATACTGCAAAATTCAACTTCTTCACAATCTGTTCAAAAGGAGAACAAAAGGGCACTGCAACCACTACAGCCTTGCCCCAAGCACCTTCTATTCAACAGAAGCAGGTCGACAAGGTTGAAGCAAAGAGTAGAGATTCCTTTTTCACACCATCCTCTCATGTATCTCGACTTTTTGAATGGCCTCAACCTCAATAGTTTCATGACAAAATTCCACAAACTGAGCAACACAACGTCTCTAGCAAGGCAAGTAGCTCACTAAGATGTAGATTCAGCAAACGCTTTTCCCTCTCCCCCGGGAACTCAACAGAGTGCATAGCATTGCTTCCTAAGGAGGGAGGATTGATCCAGGTGGATATTGGTGGCCACCCACCTTTTCTGACTGGCTCAAAATAGTTTTCTGGCAATTTTGGCAATTTACTATTTTTAGCAGTTTTTAACTTCTGGGGCCATTTTGAGGGCCCAAATGAAGGTTTTTTGAGATTAAGGTTCTCAATGATAGCCGAATGAATGATTGAGCCCCCAAAATGAATCTCCTCGACACTACCTTTCCAATGAGCTATCATAGGCCTAAAACGAAGATCATATGCAAAAGTTACGACCTCGGGAAATTGATGTACTCACTTACCCAAACAAGGCCCACATGACTTTTGGCACTTCATCTCCTAGGGTTAGGTTTTCGGATGTGTAGGGTTTTTGGCATTCCTGTTTATTGTAAAAATTCCTTGGGAGCCTCATTGTAACCATCTTCTTGCAAATTTGAGTAGCCATCACATCTCTTCTCACAGATAAGTTGCCACCATTCTAGCGAGTCTTTCACTCTGTATTTTTACAGTCTCTGTACATTTCTTTCATTAATAGAAATCGTGTATTACTATATATTTGTGTTTATGGTTGCATCTCTGATACATTTATGTTATATTATTGAATATATGTGATATCTCTCTGCATTTTTTTATTATATCTCTGCTCTCATTTCGTGCTGAAAATAATCTGGATCACATAATGAGGGGATAAAGAAGGATTCCCACACCCATAGAGAGATATCAAACTATAATTTATTCATGCCTATGATAAATAAAACCATTCATGCGAGCAATGTATCCTCCACAATGTTTCCACCTAAGATGAAAAATTTTCCACACACAAATTGTGCCTTTGACCTCATACATGCACCTTCTTAAATCATTACCAGGCACTAAATCCAAATGAATTACACCCAAAAGATTCCCACATTGTAGAGGGAGGATTCAATGTGGATAGAAAAAATATGGTTTGTGGCGAAGAGGGTAAATGAGGTATTTTGGTCATGCATGGTGTACATGCACCCCTAGGATTATGATTATGGTGTGACAATTCCCCTTGGCTAATATTTGTTTCACTATGGAGATTGGATGGTGAGGTTCTCAAAAAGGGGAGGGGAGACACCCTTTTACTAAGTTTCATATTCCTCCAGCAAATATGAATTAATCGTGAACCTCTCATGGGGGTAAATACCAATAACCTCCCCTTTTCCAAACTTTATAATGTAATTGGCCTTTCATGGTATTATTTCAGAGGATTGAGATCCATTTACGAATAGAATTCATTCTTTATGTTTGATGGATAGGTTGGCATGCCTATGAGCTTCTTGGTTGTTTGGTCATAAGAAATGAAAGAATATAATAACCCAAAAGGATTAAATTTATGTATGAATTATGTAAAGGATGGCTCGAATATGAAGACTCTTTGCGAGACAATTATGCCTTGCATGCATAATAATCAATTTTTAGTTGCCAACCACTATGAGTTTAGAAATACCTTGTGCCTTTTCTAGAGTCAGGACATGAAGTAAGACATGGGATTCAACTTGATTATTTGATGAATTCCCAATACTCCAAGTGAATGATAATTCCAAATGTCCTCCAAGTATAAACATCACCCCTCTAGCACCTGTCACTCCGCTCAAAGATGGATACATTTGACATTGCGAAAAAATTGTAAATAAATACAAAATATAAGTTGCATTTGGAATTAAAATATAGATATATAATAATGGAATGTTTCTCATCAAAATGAAAAAAATATTTGGTGCATAGAAGGAATCACAATGTCAAAAATCTATTAATACTCATTATATGATCATGAATGAATCGAGATTAAGTTTATTCATGATATGTCATATGTTAGGATATTTAGACACTTAGGAGTTAGTTAAGATCTACCTGGTCTAATATGTCTTTAGGTAAAAGCGTGTTTCTTTAGTATGCATTAGTATGCATTTGTAGTTAGGAAATCCGACGGTCACGATATGTTCCTGACATAGAGTGATCCGACAGTTCATACTCTCCTTGATCTTAACGGCCATTGATCCGTGGATTAACACTCGATTGGTCCATGATCTCTATTTAAAGAGCATGGAGGGTCATTTGCTGATGATCGATTGTGAGAAACTCTCTTGTAAAATCTCTCTGTAATCTTTTTCTTTGCATTAATAAACTGCTCCAAGTGGCCGCGTTGGCTGGGGCCGTGGATGTTTCCACGTAGGGGTTTTACCATGTGAAAACATCGCTATGTTGATCTTTGATCTAGTTATGTGAGTGGTTACTGAAGGTGTTCGTCCTCTGTTGGAATACCTGTGTTGTTGAACATGGTATCAGAGCCTGTTTGAAGACCCGCTCCTGTTGTAGACCGATGATCGGAAGTCTGCTGCAGGTTATGTTTTCAACCTTGGTTCAGGACCTGTCACTTGGGCCTGTAAGAAACAACAGGATATTGCACTTTCTTTAGACGAAGCAGAGTATCGAGCAGCGGTAAATGCAAGTCAGGAAGCCCTGTGGCTTCAACAGATTCTTTCAGAGTTTGGATTCTAGCACCAGCATCTGACCAGACTTTGGTGTGACAATCAAAGTGCCATCAAGCTCGCCAAAGACCCAGTTCAACATCAGCGTAGGAAACACATCGAGCTACACATGCACTTCATCAGAAAGCTCATTCATGATCAAGTTATTGAAGTGCTCTTTTTCCCTACAGAAGATCAAGTTGCAGACATTTTCACAAAGTCTCTTACA
>ML781138.1:107035-118222 GCA_009831015.1 Picea engelmannii | reverse complement strand
ACACAGTCATTGCCATGCTTAGTAGAAGGAAGGCCCAACATGTAATCCATAGAGATGGATTCCCAAGGTCGACTGGGGGTAGGAAGCGGAGTATAGAGGCCTTGCTTCTTGATGGTCGGTTTGGCAATGGCACAAGCAATGCAAAACTTGATGTACTTCCCGACATATTTTCGAAGGTTCGGCCAATAGAAATACTTTTGCAATACTGCCATAGTTTTCTCGACCCCGAAATGCCCAGCGACTCGACTGTAGTGCACCTCCCAAATCATCTTGGCATGCTCGCTTGAAGGAACACAAAGGTGTCCCAAGTGACAAAGAAAGGCATCTTGGAGGTGAAAATTGGGAACTTTCTTACCCTCCAAGAGTGTATTGTATGTGTGGTCGAATTCTGGATCACTTGTGTAAAGAAGCGTCCAATCGAAAGTCTCATGCCCACAAGAGTTGAGCACAGTGGTTAGCGCCACGATGGGTGGTCGACTGAGGTAGTCTGCAACATTATTGGTGATGCCTTTTTTGTACTTAATGTTCAAATGAAACTGTTGTAGGTATGTGGACCACTTATGATGGCGATCGTTCTGCAACTTTCCTTGTGTTTGTATGAACTGCAGGGGTCGATGGTCTATGTGGATGACCATTTCCTTTCCCAAAATGTAATCCTTCCATTGCCAACAAGCCTGCACAATGGAATACATTTCTTTGTCATAAGTGGGATACTTCCAGACTATGTCGGAAAGTGTCTCACTGTGATATGCCACTGGATGCCCATGTTGAGTAAGGACTACCCAAATAGCATAGTCAGAGGCATCTGTCTTGATCTCAAATGGTTGTTGCAAGTCTGGTAGTGTGAGCATTGGTGCAGAGCAAAGGCGATGTTTCAACTCCCTAAATGCCTTCTGTTTAGATTCAGACCAAAAGAATTTTTATTTAGCTCCTCCCTTGGTGACTTGACTCAAGGGCCAAGTGATATGAGAGAATCCCAACACAAACCTGCAGTAGAAATTGGCAAGATCTAAAAAGCTACAGAGCTCTGTTAGGGTGGTTGGGGCTGGCCAATCCCGAATGACTTGAATCTTTGCTGGATCCACATGCCCCCCCCGCTCATCAATAATGTATCCTAGATACTGAACCTAGGTTATGCCAAAAGTGAATTTCTCCAAATTGGCACACAACTTGTGTTGTCGTAGTGTTTGGAGGACTTGTCGGATATGGTGGAGGTGCTCTTCCCAAGTCTGGCTGAAGATCAAAATGTCATCCAAGTACACCACTACAAATGAGTTGGTGAATGGCTGCAAGATGTCATCCATTAGCATCATAAAGGTTGCAGGGGCATTCGTCAACCCAAAAGGCATGACCAACCATTCAAAAAGGCCCTCCTTGGATTTGAATGCAGTCTTCCACACATCAGAAGGTTCGATTGGTACCTCGTGATACCCAGACTTCAATTCGATCTTGCTGAAATATTTTTCCCCCTTGATTTGGTCCAGAAGGTAATCAATCTATGGGATCGGGTACCTATTCCGAACAGTGATCTTGTTCAGTGCCTGATAGTCAATGTAGAGTCTCCAAGTCCCATCCTTCTTCTGCACCAATATGATCGGGCTCCCACAGGGCGATGAACTTGGTCGTATGTGACCTTTCTGCAATAGCTCATGAATCTGCCTCTTGATTTCGTCATTCTCCAGGAAAAAGCACTGATAGATGGGTCCATTGGGTAGCGGTGCACCTGGGGTCAGATCGATGGGGTGCTTGACCTGGCAGTGTAGAGGCACCCCTGTGAGGGAGGTTAAGATGTCCTCGTACTCCTCCACGACCTTATCCATTTGTTGTTTTCGTGCAGTGGGGCCTTGTCTGGAGGTCATGGCCATAGTCTTCCTCTTTCCCTGAGGGCAGATCATCAGGAAAACAAATTTCCTGGTTTGGGAAATGAGCTTACTGCATTGTTTTGCAGTAACCAAAGAGATGGTGGTAGGCGGTGCTATCTCCGGTATCCTATACATATTATTGCCCAAAGTGATAATAACAACATGAGGCCTAGACTCATACACAACATGTCACTTCCACAAGTATGGTTGGCCTAATAATAGATCAAAAACATCAAGAGGAGTAATGTCACATAATACCTCATCCGTGAAGGGCTTGATGTTGTAGGGAAGGCGACATTGTCGACTGACGCGAACGTCTCGTCCTTGGTGCAACCACCCGATGGTGTATGGTTGTGGGTGTACTGTGGTTGGAAAGCCCAACCGCTTCACAGCCTCTACCAAGATGAGGTTCTTATGGCTCCCGCTGTCGATAATGAACTACAATGGGGAACCCTTTACCCACATCTTGGAATGGAAGAGATGCTCTTCCTCCTCTGGATCTTCTGGTTCCTCCTTCTGGATCTTCGTGGTGGCAACAGTGGCGTTGGGCTCCGCATCGATAATATGCTTCCCCCTTTCATTCCCTTTTTCAGGTTCTGATTCATATTCAGAGCATGCATCCAGTTCAGAAGGCTTCAACTCGGCTACCAGTGACTGCTTGGCCCGACACTCACTTGTGTTGTGAGTGGAGCTCTTATGGAACTCACACCACTTCCCCGTGTCCTTTTTTTGCTTCGTGGTATTGTTCTTTTCTTGTGGATTTGACGGGTTGTCCTGGGCTTCCCCACCTTGGCTTGGTCCTTTGTTTTTCAGTTTGGGAGTACCTTTCCCATGCTTCTGATTTGCAGACCCAAAGTCTCACTTCTTTTGTTTGAACTTCTGCTCAATCTTGGCAGCATATCGATATGCCACACCAAGTGAGGATATGTCGAGGAACTCCATTTCCTCCTGAATGTATCTGTGTAGACAACTACGGTACTTTAACACCAAATTTTTCTCTGAATATTTGATACCCAACTTTATGCGTAGGGCATGAAACATATTCGTCATCTCATGCAAATCTTGGTCCATTTGTTGCCGCAACGTAGTCCATTGTATGTATTTTTCCTCATAGCTCCCCACGGGATAATATTGTTCCTTGATGGCGTCTCAGAAAGAATTCCAAGTGGGTATGACCGAGAATAAAGAGGGTTCTCCCTCGCCCTCTTGCTCCGAGTAGGTTTCCCACTAGTCCTTGACATGGGGGGCGGCTTTCAGAGTGCGAAAATAATCTTTTCTCGATCGGAAAAGTCATGAACCGAGAAATATCCTTCCAATAGATTCAACCATATATCTACAGAATATGCATCTATTTGCCCATCAAATATGGTAATTTCAAAGTTTACTTGTACCTTAAAAGGAGTGGCACCTCCAGAGTGGCTTTTGGATGTCGATGCACCACCAGTCAGAATCCGTTGAAGAATCTGGGCAAAGTTGTCCATCACCGCATTCCTTTGTTTCTCGAGGGCCTCCTCGAGAAACATTTTGATAGGATCTCCTGCTCCCTCATCTTTCTTTTCTTCCCCCATGGGCGGTCGTCGGGGTTTGCGAGGCTGATCTTACAAAGGTTCAACCAGATCGAGCCCCAACTCCTTATACCCCGATCTCGTTGGGGACATGCAAAGAAGGATTGAGAATGAGAAGACCGCTCTGATACCACTGATCCGGATTTATGTAGGAACACAATGAAATACATAAATACACATAAACGTAGAGATGCAGTGGAAATAAGACTTCATTTCATTAATAACAAATGACTAAAATATGCTTACAGATAGAATGGAAATAAACTAGCTAGGGCGCTGGTAGCTTATCTCTAAGAAGAGATGTGGCTGCTACTCGCATCCATGAGAAGATAATTATAATGAGGCTCAAGAGGCATTTTTACAATATATGAGAATGCCAAAATTCATAGACATCCAAAAACCTAACCCTAGGAGATGAAGCGCCAAAAGTCATGTGGGCCCCGTTTCGATAAGTTAGTACATTAACTTCCCGGGGTCGTAACTTTTGCATACGATCTCTGTTTTAGGCGTGTGATAGCTCGTTGGAAAGGTATCATTGAGGAGATTCATTTTATGGGCTCACTCATGCCTTTGGATATCATTTAGAACCTCAATATCAAAAATCCTTCATTTAGGCCCTCAAAATGGCCCCGAAAGTTAAAACCTGCTAAAAATAGTAAATTGCCAAAATTGCCAGAAAACTATTTTGAGCCAGTCGAAAAGGGTGGGTGGCCACCGATATCCACCTGGATCAATGCCACAGTAGAAGCCTCTATCCAACCACATACAAATTGTCTCATCTTTCATCTGTAAGAATGTTCCCCTCATCAACATCACCCAATGAATTAGGTGATACCATGCTATAATGGGACTCATGCGTGACATCATCATCACACAATATTTTTGGTTGGTTGTCACCTCCAAGTTCAAATCCTACTCAAGTATCCTCCACGCATGGTTCCTGGACAAAAGCTTCCATGTCCCCCGATGGTCTCTCAAACAACCATTTTCCATCATTTGTGGGTACTATCACGTCCTCATCATCATAGGAATCATAAACTGGGTATGGTGTTGAATGATCATCATAGTTAGGTCCTAACACACCTTCATAATCATAAACATCCTAAACATAGGTTCCATCAATATGTCCAATAGGGGTGTTGTTGTCATGGTCCTCAAAGTCATAATAAGTGCGACAAGGTGTTTCCCCCTCATCATCGGTATTAACAAAAAATCCTACAAAGATACTAGTTTCGTCGACCTCATCATAGACCACTACTTGGTCCTCCTCTATGAACAACTCCTCATCATGGTTGGTTTCATGCTCCTCCACATGGATATGTGCTTATGCCTCCAACAATTCCACATGTTCATCCTCCTCACGACTTTTCCACTTCTGCTCTAGACCTTTCAGGAGTTCCTTGTTCTGATATCTATCCCCTAATTTGATGGTGCAATAGGCTTATGTGACATGGATTAATGGAATTCATCACCCAATGATTGATATTACCTGCAATAAGTGATGAGTTCAATATCCTTTCTAAACTGCTCTAAGCTTTCTACTTGATCCATCCTACTTGATTGAATAAGTCGTGATATTTTATCCATGATTTTTTGTTTATACTTTATTTTTATTTCCTAGGAATGTTTCCCTTATCATCAATTCCATGTAGCATATTTATCCTTCACTGAATTCCCCACAAGATGGCAAGATCGCCAACTATGATATGATTTCAATATCCCTAATAAATTATTTTTTGTAATTTTCACTTATTTTACTATGTTGACACTTTGTCACATGGTTTCCTACAGTATTAGTTTTATGAATGAGTTGATATAATAGTTTCACAAATTGTTTGCAGCCCTTCAAAGTGTATTCAATAGATAATATATATTCAGCCATAAAGAGAACTATCCTCCACCTAAAAAGAAATGTCAAGCACAAATGAAGCATAATGAGGAAATCTGAATGATCTCCTACCAATGACCAGCTAGGGTTGGTAATCTCACCATTGAAACCAATCTCAAAAATATTTCCTAGGGTTTTCATCCCAAGAGTTGTAAGTCCACAAGAGTTCTTCGAGTCAAGAGGTCGAATACAAAATAATCAATGACCATAATGAGAGAATATGAGCCCATATCTCTCTTTTATACACCCTTTCACCTTTATCCCCTCAAGTGACTTTTAATTTATCTTTAATATTTTCTCATAAAATCAGTTTATTAATAATTAATTCATCGTTTTAATGCAAGAAAGTGATTAATTCTCCTTTACGAATTCTTCGGCCACTGAAATTCACTTGTCATCATCCCATCCTATAGATATTTTTGTCTCGTTTCCAGCGAACTATAACACTAAGGTATTTCTCCAAGAAAAAAACTCTAAATAATACCTTTATCTTATTTAATTAAAATATTCCCAATAATAACCCCATTTTATGGGGATTGTCGAAATGCAACGAAACCAAGAACAAGTTGTACATACTCGATCTTGATGTTGAATAATGGTAAATAAACTAAGTTGGTCCCTATAAAAATCCTCCAAACCTTCGAGGCTCACTGATGACATAGTCTCTCCCCTCTAACCCAAATGACTCAAGCCTCCTGAAGTAACTCTATCCCCACAATAAGGGAATCCAAAAATGGGGACATTACAAAGGTCCAAAAGAAAAGTCGATCCCTTGGAACCTGTCATGTTAATTTTTCTTAAACAATACCCATGGATCCTTCCTAAATCCATTTATGGAGTTGCATTTTTGGTCATGTTCCTACTAACACTTCTAGAAAGTTGATAGATCTCTTGTCCTAAGTTAAGTTCGATGTTGAGGAACAAACGTCTCCCTTAGAAAATATTTTTCAGTGTTAATTAAAATATTACTATCACAATGTTTTCTATGAAGATGTTATCTGTAGATTGTTTACCCTTACTTTTGAAGGCCGATTAAAAGGATGGTGTGAGAGCTTGCCATATGCCTCCTTATGTTCGACAACATAGATGTTCCAATAGAGGATGAAAACCTTCAGTAATCACTCAAACAATGAGATGAAATATCAATACACGAATGCTTTCATGTGGTAAAACCCCTACAGGGAAACATCCATGGCCCCAACCAATGTGGCCACTTGGAGAATTTTATTAATGAAAAATAAAAAAATTAAAGAGATATTTTACAAGAGAGTTACTCACAATCTATCATTGACAAATGACCTTCCCCTTTTGTAAAATAGATATTGAATGGACCAGTCAGGTGTTAAGCCACACATAAATGTAGTCATTAAGATTGAGGAGAATATGAAGCGTCGAATCACTCTATGTCGGTAACATATCATGACAATCGGATTACCTTGATACAAATGCATACTCATGCATACTAAAGAAACAAACTTTTACCTAATGACATGTTAGACCAAGTTGATCTTAACTAACTGTTAAGTGTCTAAATATCCTATCATCCCCCCTTAAGAAAAATGTGTAATAAGATTGAAGGATTTACAAAGATGACACAATAGGAGAAGGAAGGGAGAATTATAGCCTATACCCCTTTAATGATAACTTCTTGAACTCCTAACATAGATCAAGAACTCGATCAGCAATGTGCTTTTTGATGAAGTACATGTGTATCTCGATCTGTTTGTTGTTTTGATGTTGAATTGAATATTTAGCGATCTTGATGGCACTTTGATTGTCACACCAAAGGAAGGTCATATCTAGCTACTGGAATCCATACTCAAAAAGGATATGTCGAAGCCATGTGACTTCATGACTTGCATTAACCATTTCTCGGTACTTTTCTTCTGTTGAAGAACGATCAATAGCATGTTGTTTCTAACAATCCCAAGTGACAAGTCTTGAACAAAGGATGAAAAAATAACCTACGTTAGACTTACGATCATCAAGGTCATCATCCCAATCTAAATGAGTGAAAAAAACATAAATTTGTGGTGAAATATGGACCTAAATAACATAGATTTTTAATGGAAATGTTGAAATCTTACGTTGATGTTATGATATGATTAGAATAATAATTGTTTTTCTAAAGTGAGAATGCTTAACGTTTATTGCAGGGTTTCTTCGACACATTCTAGATGGAATATATGTGTACCCTTATAAAATGTAGATTTAATCTTCGATTTATATGTTGAATAAGATGATATTGGGACATCAATTGAACTATTGCTATAAATTTCCAAATGAGGCTTCAAAAGTGTTGATAATTGTGAAACTATTTCTATAGATTTCCAAATGAGGCTTCAAAATTATGGATAATTGTGAATAGGCATTCCTTTAAAATGGGATTTTGTCTAACTTTGTTGAGTTTTAGGTGTTTTAAGCTTGGTTTAGTAGGGATCGATAAATTAATGAATGCAAGAAGATTAATAGTTATGATTGTAGGGTTGCAAAATTTATGTATGTTTGGCAGAAAAAAAATTAAGCATTTATATTTTAAAAATTCAAAACCATGAGCGAAGGTGAGGTTTTCTTTTATTTAATGAAATTAATACTATTTATCTTATACAATTTAGGAGTTAATAAAACAATTAATCAATTTTATATACTTCAATGTTAGGTTGATGAGTTAATAAAACAATTAATCATCTTTATATACTTCAATGTTGGGTTGGTGAGAGTTAATACTTCAATGAATGTTGAGGATTAATAGTTATGGTTGCAAAATTTATGTAAATGTTTGGGAGAAAATACATTAAGCATTTTTTGTTTCAAATATTCAAAGCCATGAGCTTGAAGATCACGTTTTTCTTATTAATACCTTTATGTTATAATATTTGGAGTTCTCACAACTTTAGAGGATGAAGTTCTTGAAAAGGAATTTTAAATTTTGAATGTGAATTCAAAATGTTAAAATAAAATATTTAATTTAAAATATTATGATATTAATTTTGAAGTAAAATATTTAATTTAAGAAAATATGGTTTAAATATCATGATATAAACTTAATATATTATTTGGATGAAGAAATTTTAGAAGTTTAGAAACAATATTTAAAGAATGAAGTTTTTCAAGCAGATTTTTAAATATTCCTATGTAATGTGAACATGAATTTAAAACATTGAAATCAAATATTTATTTAATTTAGAGAGTTATGGTGTGAACATTGAGATCAAATATTTAATTTAGAGAGTTATGGTTTAGAGTATGATTATATTTATTATAAATTTAATGTATTATGTAATATTGAAAAATTAAGTTTTTTATCTTTGTTATTATATATTGGTTAAGAAATAGTCTATCATGTGTGGAAATTAAATTTAGATGAAAAAGAGAAAAAAAAATGATTCTTCTTAACAATCTAAATCAAATCCAATTAACATTAATTATATATATATATATATATATATATATATATATATATATATATATATATATATATATAATTTTACATAATTTAAACAGATTTCATAATCTAATCGGTTATTTTAATATTTTCTACAGTATCAAATTCATTTTATTCTACTTCAAGTTTAAGTTCAACTAAATCTCACTTAGTTACATGCTAATATTAATATTAATATTAATATATATATATATATATATATATATAAAATAATAATAATAATAATAAAAATAATAATAATTTATTGATAAAATAATTTAATTATTATACCTATACACATTTATAATACTTCATGTCTCTAACTTAGGTCATATAACATGACTTGCTAATGAAAAAGTTCATGTCCTAGTTTTCCTCTCGATTTTTTAAGGAGGCAAGTTGCCATTAAAAGAAAACAAATGAAGGAGAATCCACACATAAGTGATGGTAAGGTGTTTTCCTTTTAGAAGGCCATTTCGTGCATCTCGGAAGATGATTAATATTTATTTTCCATAGCATGGGTGTTGCTAACACCCAGAACCATTAAAAGCATGGAAGCATGGATCTTTTCCATAGTTCATTTCAGAAAACATTTTCAAAAGATGTTGGAATCATTTTTTTTTTAACTTTATAGAAATTCAGGGATAGTACATCTTAAAAAACATTTTCAAAAGACGTCTCTAAATATTGCTATCATTCATTAACTTTATAGAAATTGAGGGAAGAATTAATAACTATTTTCAAATTTTGATGAGGAAGTGTACCTTGTGAAAATTAATTATTTTATTTTATTTATGAAGTGAATAAAAAATAATTTGAAAACAAAAACTAAATTAAAAAAATTTTAAATATGAAAAATGAAAACTTCAAATTAATTATTTATTAAAAATTTCATAAATAAAATATAATTTTAAAAGTAATACTTAAATTAAAAATTTTGGAAAAAAAAAAAATGCAAACTTCAAATCAATTATTCATTAGAAATTTGGTTAAGGAAAGTATTTGAAAATAAGCATAAAAAACACAACCTATATATAATTTATTTAATACAAAGTATAACATGAATTTATATGAACATGGTTTATCTATCTATAGAGTAACCGTTAAAGAATTTTAAGTATATTAATCATACCTAATTAAAAACCTATATTTTTCCCCCAGAAGGGGTGTCAGAGTGCGCAGCGTGGTAAGAAATGGGCGAAGGTATTGGGCATCGTGGCATGTCGCCACGTGATGGGCTTGTGCCACAGCCCACCACCCTACCTGATGCTTAAATGGTCTTTAATTTGAAGCGAGGGTGTATTTATGCGACAATCCTCTCCCCTTCGCTGCGAATTTGTTTAAGTTGGTTCAATATGTCTGGAGCGCATTTCATTACGGTGGTTGTAGGGCTCATCCCTTCGCAACACGGGCTCATCTCTGTTCTCCTCCATTGGCGCGACACGGTCCCTGCTATACTCCTCCATCGCATGCTCTCAGTTCCCCTGGCCAGCTGCATTGAGCATTCAATGACTCGTCCTAGAGGCAGGCCGAGGAGAGGCGCTCCCTGGAGGCCTCGACGGCCCTCGATCACGCCTCTCGACTCAACCTCCACTGAGTCCTCCCCTCGCTAGCAGATTAATTCTCCTCCGGTCTCCTTGCAAGCTCTGCAATTCAATTCAATGGCTGTAATCCCGCGCACGCCAATTTCAACCCTGCGGCTCTCCCAAGATTCCCTAGCGTATCCCTCTAACCCCATGCCCTTTCATGACCCTTTGGGTGACATGGGTGGCAAACCCTCTCTTCGAGATGAGCCTAAGAGGGAAGGTCCACGTTTCCCTAAATCCTGTGATAGAGCGCGAGTCAAAGAAAGCCTGTCTATACTACATGACCTGGTTTTTGAACTAAGGCAGGAGGTCACGGATTTAAATTATCGCCTCCAGGCCACGGACGCAAAGGTGGTGAGCTTTCTCAAAATTATCTCCTCCCTGCATGAGTCTTTACTCTCCGAGTCTAACAAAACCAGTCCAATGGAGGACTCCGAGGTGGCCAAGGGTGAAGATCAGCGCAAGGTGCCGAGTCAAGCAGAAGAAGGATGGAATAAGGACACGCACGAGGATGACTTCAAGGGAGCTGAGCGCAACGAGGAAGGTGGCAAGCAGTGGGACGATGGGCCGACGTATATTGAGGAAGAGCCATGGCCAGGAGACCTTCACGCCATGTGGTCCGGCTACCATCCAGGTGTTTAAAATTTTAGTGTGTGTCAGTCTATTCAAGTTCTAGGTCTTAAGTGAAAAACAATAGTATTACTCTTTTATCTTATGATTGGTATGACTAATGGTTTGGATAGGCTAGCTGGACTGGTTTCCCCATGGCTAGGGAAGTCCAGTAACTGCAGCCTGGTCAACTATGTATTTTGCTACTCTACTTTAGATTTTACAGGATCTTAATATACTCACTCTTCTTATT
>ML781138.1:81154-106984 GCA_009831015.1 Picea engelmannii | reverse complement strand
ATATAAAAGAGACTTATATTTAGTAGGGTTCTTAAATTACACACATAAATATGAATGTTTTCGATAAAATCAATGTGGGAGTTTTTTATTACGGAAATTCAACATTCCTATATTAAATTACACACATATATATGAAAGTTTTTCTTAAAATTGAAGTGGGAGTTTTTTATTAAGAAATTCAAGATTCGTAATACAAATTATCATATATAAATAAGTTTTTTTCTTTAAAGTTGCTTAGCTATTTTCTAGTTTTATTGGGGATTATAAGCTTAGAATTTGCTAGCATGTATAAGTACTCCTTATTCATTTGTCATAATTTTGTTTACTTAAATTATAAGAGAGTTTACTAAAGATTACGGAGAAGCAAATGATATACAACGCCATGAGGTTTACATATTAAAAATAATGTTAATAAAATATATCAAACATTTGACATATACTTTTTTATGTTTCATGGATGGTAAATTTGGTAAATCATCGGCTCTGATTATAAGGTCTCGCTCTAGGGAAATCAAAAGAGTTGAAATTGTGACAACAACAAGGATGAAAAATTCACTTTTGACTCTACACCAATCAAGGTAACCCTCAACGCTGGATACCTTATTTTTTTTACTAGAAAGAGGGGGGGATTGAGAATGGGATGAATTTAAAGAACGTATGAGCCATACATAAGTTTCAATTTTTTCCACCAAACTATCAAAAATACCCTTTTGAAGGGCCACTAAAAATGTTATAAAAAACTTTACATTCCTCCCCTCAAATGAAAAATCAATATTTCCCATGCATAGATGATCAAAAAAGGAATGAGAGAAGATTAAGGACAACTCAAAACTCGCAGAAGCAACTCGGGAAGCTCATAATGGCCTTAGCAGATAGAGAAAGGGAAAAAATTCAAACTTATCAAAACTCAATGAAAGTGACATCATCACGAAGAGAGCATCACAAGATTTCCAATGGTGCAAATGGATCGTCAAACGTAGTTACATATATAAAGATATTCATGGTCAAAGTTTGGTCAACCTAGCCTAGTCAATAGGGGATGAGTCAACATCCGTACTACTGAGGTCAGCATTAGTACAAATTACATCAACATCTGTACACCATACCTCACACATGTAGGAGGCGACATGTGTCATATTGACGTCATCATGGTGATGTGGTAGCACCAAATGCTTCCATGTGCCACCCATTTTTTGCATTTTCGGGTCATTTTGTGGGAGGGTAAAAATGTGCCACGTACCATTCCATACAACCATGTGGTAGACCATACGGTTCCATGGAGGACGATGTGTCAGGTCGTACGCTAACATGGAAGGTGATTGTATAGTTGGTTAGTGTAGCACAATGGTTGGCTTCCATGTGGCCCAGTCATGGGATGCCACGTGTGAGTGGGCAAATTCCTAATTACGGCCCGAGAACAAAATTTCAAAAAAAAAAAAAAAAAAGGTTTGGTAGGTCCGCCAATGGGACCCCACCAAATATGGCACCCAACAAAACTATCACAACCACTATTAAAGTTGGAATATCCACCATGTATTAATATATATGTTAAAAAAAGCATCCCAAAAGGGGAGGCCTGCGGGCTCAACCTCGGGACCTCCACCTCTATCTACACCTTAACACATGCTCTGCCAACCACTAGGCCAATGACCTCCATCATTTACAAAGATTGGGTTTTTGATTTCAAATTTGAATATGACCAGTGCACCAGAGGGGAGGCGCATGCGGGTACGACCGACATGCTTTATGACGTATTTCTTAGCATTTCTTGTAGGTTGCAGGGAATGAAAATTGAGACATTGTTTCTCTTGAGGCGTGGAGATAGTCATTTTTGGGTAATTTAACGCCGCAAATTCAATGATGTTGTTTGTTTTATGATATGAGAAAAACTTCTATAACTTGATTCTAGAATGATGTATACTTATGTATTTTGCCAAATTATTTTTTTGAGTTAATAAAAAGGCCTACCCATTTGAGAGAAACACCAGCAGATGTAGTCCACCAGGGATGAACTCCATTATCAAGTTTTTTGTGTTTAGATTTGATGCTTATGTATCTTCATTATTGAACTTTTCCTTATTTAATGGTGCACCTTAATTTATGTTGATTTAATGCACTTCTTTATAAGTCACTTCTATAAAAAGATCTTGGATCAATAGCCTATAAAAGATACCGAGTATGTTTATAAAAAAATGAAACATTGAGGAAAAATCATTTTAGACAAAACCATATTGGTAGAATTACTCAATTTGAGGTGTTGGAGCATTCAATTTGAGATGAGAAAGGGTTGTTTCCATAGATGAAGCTTCTTCCAAAGTACCTGGTATTCCATTCTATTGTGGTCGATCCCATAATTCTTCCAACTAATGTTCACGAGCTATGAATTCGTCCTGTAATTTCCTGATTTTTTTCCTATGAGAGATCGATTCTTCCATAACCGTAAGTAGATGAGAAAAGATACCATTGAACTAAAATGGGAGGGTGAGAATTCAGTTTCTTGAGTCTGCCATGTCTGCTTCAAGTTTCTCCAATATTCTATTTCAATAGCTTGAACTCTTTGATGTCATTGTCTGACATGAGAGACAAACCAGTGTAGCAAAAAAAATAATGATCTAGGTGGATATTGGTGGCCACCCACCTTTTCTAACTGGCTCAAAACAGATTTCTGGCAATTTTGGAAATTTACTATTTTTAGCAGTTTTTAACTTTCGGGGCCATTTTGAGGGCCCAAATGAATGTTTTTTTATATTGAGGTTCTCAATTGTAGTTGAAGGAATGATTGATCCCCCAAAATGAACATCCTCGACAATACCTTTCAAAAAATCTATCACACGCCTAAAACGAAGATCGTATGCAAAAGTTACGACCCTGGGAAGTTGATGTACTCACTTACCCAAACAACGCCCACTTGACTTTTGGCGCTTCATATCCTAGGGTTAGGTTTTCAGATGTCTAGGGTTTTTAGCATTCCTGTTTATTGTAAAAATTCCTTGGGAACCTCATTGTAACCATCTTCTTACGAATTCGAGTAGCCATCACATCTCTTCTCAGAGATAAGTTTCCACCATTCTAACAAGTCTTTCACTCTATATTTTTACAGTCTCTGTACATTTCTTTCATTAATAGAAATCGTGTATTACTGTATATTTGTGTTTAAGGTTTCATCTTTGATACATTTATGTTATATTATTTAATATATGCGATATCTCTCTGCATTTCTTTATTATATCTCTGCTCTCATTTCATGATGAAAATAATCCAGATTAGTGGTATCAGAGCAGGCTGCTCTTGATCGTTTTTTCAGTGTATATCCCCGACGAGGTCTGAGTATAGCAAGTTGGGTCTCGAGATTGTCTCTCTTGAAGAAAATCGCTCTTGCACACCTAAGAAACCCTCAATGGCAGATGAAAAGAAAAATGATCGAGCAGACGATCATACCAATCTATTGCTTGAGCAAGCTCTCACACGACAAA
The DNA here is from genome assembly GCA_009831015.1 of Picea engelmannii. Lineage (NCBI taxonomy): Eukaryota > Viridiplantae > Streptophyta > Pinopsida > Pinales > Pinaceae > Picea > Picea engelmannii. The sequence goes on along the minus strand of ML781138.1, from coordinate 103,511 downwards.
GGGATGAAATGATGGAGAATTTTGGCCACACCCTTCAATGCCTACTTATATAATTAGGCACATCTTCATCAAGTGTCCACTTTGGAGGCACCTCGCCTTTTAGGGTACAACATAATTTTGATATTCTTGTATTTGAAGGACATATAGATGCAGAAGCCCTAGAAAAATGGTTAACTTTGCTAGAAAGTTGTTTCTCCGTTCAAAATTTTTCCGATAAAGAAAATATCACCTTCGCACTCCTTAAAGCTCTCCCTCATTTCAAACATTGGTGGGAAATTTGATGGGAGAAAAGTTACATAGAGGAGTCTAGAATATATGGGGCCGATCCCACTTGGGATTTTTTTGTGGATGCGGAAAAGGAACAATATTACTATGTTGGAAACTACGAGGACCAGTACATGAGATGGACCAAAATGCGGAAAAAGAGGGGCCAAGAAGTTCTGGAGTTCACCAATACCTTCCATACCTTGCACACCAAGCTGGGTATCAAAGACTCCGAGCGACATTTGGTTCTGAAATACCATGGGGCTCTACACAGACACATCCAAACTGAAATGGATTTTCTAGGCATCTCATCACTCAGTGTTTCTTATCTATATGCTGTCAAAATCGAGCTGAAATTTAAGTACCAGAACAAATGGGAGTTCGGGTCTGCAAATCTGTAAAAACTGAAGTATGACAAAGACGTCCCTAACAAATAGTCTCTTGAAAACTAGTCCAAGACATAGGAAAATAAGGGTCACAGGAAGACAAAGAAGGACACCAGAAAATCGTGCGAGTTCCAAAAAATCCCCTAGCACAACACCGATGAATTTTGCTCAAAACAGTCATTGGTGGCTGAGATCAAATACAAAGAGACGAACCCTGATTTAGAATCTGATTCTAAAAATAATGGTAAAGGACAGATCATTGACGTGGACGCCACTATTATTGTCGTGACTACAACAATTCAACCAGAAGAACCAACAAATCCTGAAGAGGGGGAGCGCATTTTTCATTCACAGATGTGGGTGAAGGGGACCACACTGCATTTTATTGTTGATAGCAAAAGCCAGAATAACCTCATCTCAGCAGAGGTCATCAAATAGTTGGAATTGTTGACAACACCACACCCGCAACCATACAACATCAGGTGGCCTCACCAAGGACGAGATCTCTGTGTCATCCAACAATTTTGATTATCATATGACATCCAACCCTTCAAGGATGAGGTATTATGTGATGTTTCCCCACTGGATGTTTGTGATGTGCTCTTGACACAGCCATATATGTGGAGACGCCATGTTGTTTATGAGTCTCGACCCTATAGTGTCATTGTTACTTTGGGGGGTCATCTCTACAGAATACCAAAGGTAGTTTTGATTACTATTCCACCTAAAAAGTGTCTCAAGGTACTATCTCATATTGCAAAATTTAGCTTCTTCACAGTTTGTTCAAAAGGAGAACAAAAGGGCACTACAACCACTACAACCTTGCCCCAAGCACCTTCTATCCAATAGAAGCAGGTCGACAAGTTTGCAGAAAAGCACATAGATTCCTTTTGCACACCGTCCTCTCATGTATCTCAATTTTTTGAATGGCCTCAGCCTCAACAGGTTCATGAAAAACTTCCACAAACTAAGCAACGCAATGTCTCTAGCAAGGAAAGCAACTAACTAAGATGGGGATTCAACAAACGCTTTTCCCTCTCCCCTGGGAAATCAATGCAATGGAGGCCATTTCTTCCTAAGGAGGGAGGATTGATACAAGTGGATATTGGTGGCCACCCATCTTTTCCAACTGGCTCAATACAATTTTCTGGCAATTTTGGCAATTTACTATTTTTAGTAGTTTTTAACTTCCGAGGCCATTTTGAGGACCCAATTGAAGGTTTTTTGAGATCAAGGTTCTCAAACTTATCCAAAGGTATGATTGAGCCCCAAAATGATTCTCCTCTACAATACCTTTCCAATGAGCTATCACACGCCTAAAACGAAGATTGTATGCAAAAGTTACGACCACAGGAAGTTAATGTACTCACTTACCCAAACGGGGACCACATGACTTTTGGAGCTTCATATCCTAGGGTTGGTTTTTTTGATGTCTATTGTTTTTGGCATTTCTTTTTATTGTAAAAATTCCTTGGGAGCCTCATTGTAACCATATTCTTGTGAATTCAAGTAGCCGTCACATCTCTTCTCAGAGATAAGCTGCCACCATTCTAGTGAGTCTTTCACTCTGTATTTTTATAGTCTCTGTACATTTATTTCATTAATAGAAATCGTGTATTACTGTATATCTATGTTTATGGTTGCATCTCTGATACATTTATGTTATATTATTGAATATATGTGATAACTCTCTCTATTTATTTATTATATCTCCGCTCTCATTTCGTGCCGAAAATAATCCAGATCAATGGTATCAGAGCAGGCTGCTCTTGATTGTTTTTTTAATGCATGTCCCCGACAAGGTCTAAGTATAGCAAGTTGGGTATCAAGCTTGTCTCTCTTGAAGAAAATCTCTCTCGCACACCTAAGAAACCTTCAATGGTGGAAGAAAAGAAAAACGACGAAGCAGACGATCCTATCAATCTGTCACTTGAGCAATCTCTCACGCGACAAAGGGACGAAATGATGGAAAATGTTTCCCACATCCTTCAATGCATACCGATAGAATCAGGTGCATCTTCATCAAGCGACCACTTTGGAGACACCTCGCCTTTCAAGGTACAAGTTAATTTTGATATTCCTATATCTGAAGGACAGATAGATGCAGAAGCACTAGAAAAATGGTTAACTCTTCTAGAAGGTTATTTCTCCATTCACAATTTTTCCGACAAAGAAAATATCACCTTTTCACTCCTTAAATCTCTCCCTCATGTCAAACATTTGTGGGAAACTTGCTGGGAGCAAAGTTCCATAGAGGAGTTTGGAATATATGGGGTCAATCCCACTTGGGTTTTTTTTGTGGATGCAGTAGAGGAACATTATTACCCTATTGGAAACTACGAGGACCAGTACATGAGATCGACCAAAATGTGACAAAAGAGGGGCCAAGCAGTTTCAGATTTCACCAATACCTTCCATACCTTGCGCACCAAGCTGGGTATCAAAGACTCTGAGTGAAATTTGGTTTTGAAATACCGTGGGGCTCTACATAGATACATCCAAACTAAAATGGATTTTCTAGACATCTCATCACTCAGTGTTGCTTATCGATATTCTGTCAAAATCGAGAAGACATTTAAGCACCAGAACAAATGGGTGTTCGGGTCTGCAAATACGCAACAACTGAAGTATGACAAAGACAGCCCTAACAAATAGTCTCCTGAAAACCAGTCCAAGACACAGGAAAAGAAGGGTCACAGGAAGACAAAGAAGGACATCAGAAAATGGTGCGAGTTCCACAAAAGCCCCTGGAACAACACCAATGAATGTCGCTTAAAACAATCATTGGTGGCCGAGATCAAAGACAAAGAGCCGAACACTGATTCAGAATCTAATTCTAAAAATAATGGTAAAGGACAGATCATTGATGTGGACCCCACTGCTATTGTCACAGCCACATCAATTCAACCAGAAGAACCAAAAGATCCCGAAGAGGGGGAGCACCTTTTTCATTCACATATGTGGGTGAAGGGGACCCTGCTGCATTTTGTTGTTGATAGTGGAAGCCAGAAGAACCTCATCTCAGCAGAGGTTGTCAAATAGTTTGGATTGATGACAACACCACACCCACAACCATACAACATCGGGTGGATTCGCCAAGGATGAGATCTTCATGTCATCCAACAATGTCGATTATCATACGGTCGCCAACCCTTCAAGGATGAGGTATTATGTGATGTTGCCCCACTGGATGTCTGTGATGTGCTCTTGGGCCAACCATATATGTGGAGACACCATGTTGTTTATGAGTCTCTACCCCGTAGTGTCATTGTTACTTTGGGAGGTCATATCTACATAATATTAGAGGTAGTTCTGACTATTGTTCCACCTAAAAAGTGTCGCAAGGTAGTATCTCATATTGCAAAATTTAGCTTCTTCACAATCTGTTCAAAAGGAGAACAAAAGGGCACTGCAACCACTACAACCTTGCCCCAAGCACCTTCTATCCAACAGAAGCAGGTCAACAAGGTTGAAGAAAAGAGTAGAGATTCCTTTTTCACACCGTCCTCTCATGTATCTTGACTTTTTGAATGGCCTCAGCCTCAACAGGTTCATGACAAAATTCCACAAACTGAGCAGCGCGACGTCTCTCGCAAGGAAAACAACTCACTAAGATGCAGATTCAACAAACACTTTTCCCTCTCCCCCAGGAACTCAATGCAGTGGATACCATTGATTCCTAAGGAGGGAGGATTGATCCAGGTGGATATTGGTGGCCACCCACCTTTTCCGACTAGCTCAAAACAATTTTTTGGCAATTTTGGCAATTTACTATTTTTAGCAGTTTTTAACTTCTGGGGCCATTTTGAGGGCCCAAATGAAGGTTTTTAGAGATCGAGGTTCTCAATAATATTTGAAGGAATGATTGAGCCCCCAAAATGAATCTTCTCGACACTACCTTTCCAACGAGCTATCACAGTCCTAAAACGAAGATCGTATGCAAATGTTACGACCTCGGGAAGTTGTTGTACTCACTTACCCAAACGGGGCCCACATGAATTTTGGCAGTTCATCTCCTAGGGTTAGGTTTTCAGATGTCTAGGTTTTTTGGCATTCCTGTTTATTGTAAAAATTCCTTGGGAGCCTCATTGTAACCATCTTCTTGCGAATTCAAGTAGCCATCACATCTCTTCTCAGAGATAAGCTACCACCATTCTAGCGAGTCTTTCACTCTGTATTTTTACAGTCTCTGTACATTTCTTTCATTAATATAAATCGTGTATTACTATATATCTATGTTTATGGTTGCATCTCTGATACATTTATGTTATATTATTGAATATATGCGATATCTCTCTACATTTTTTTATTATATATCCGCTCTCATTTCGTGCCGAAAATAATTTGGATCACATAGTGAGGGGATAAAGAAGGATTCCCACACCCATAGAGAGATATCAAACTATAATTTCTTCATGCCTATGATAAATAAAACCATTCATGTGAGCAATGTATCCTCCACAATGTTTCCACCTAAGACGGAAAATTTTCCACACACAAATTGTGCCTTTGACCTCATACCTGCACCTTCTTAAATCATTACCAGGCACTAAATCCAAATGAATTACACCCAAAAGATTCCCACATTGTAGATGGAGGATTCAATGTGGATAGGAAAAATATGGTTTGTGGCGAAGAGGGTAAATGAGGTATTGTGGTCATGCATGGTGTACATGCACCCATAGGATTGTGATTATGGTGTGACAACTCCCCTTGGCTAATATTTGTTTCACTAGGGATATTGGATGGTGAGGTTCTCAAAAAGGGGAGGGGAGACACCCTTTTACTAAGTTTCATATTCCTCCAGCAAATATGAATTAATCGTGAACCTCTCATGGGGGTAAAAACCAATAACCTCCCCTTTTCCAAACTTTAGAATGTAATTGGCCTTTCATGGTATTATTTCAGAGGATTGAGATCCATTTACGAATAGAATTCATTCTTTATGTTTGATGGATAGGTTGGCGTGCCTATGAGCTTCTTGTTTTTTTGGTCATAAGAAATGAAAGAATCTAATAACCCAAAAGGATTAAATTTATGTCTGAATTATGTAAAGGATGGCTCAAATATGAAGACTCTTTGGGAGACAATTATGCCTTGCATGCATAATAATCAATTTTTAGTTGCCAACCACTATGAGTTTAGAAATACCTTGTGCCTTCTCTAGAGTCGGGACATGAAGTAAGACATGGGCTTCAACTTGATTATTTGATGAATTTCCAATACTCCAAGTGAATGATAATTCCAAATGTCCTCCAAGTATAAACATCACCCCTCTAGCACCTGTCACTCCGATCAAAGATGGATACATTTGACATTGTGAAAAAATTGTAAATAAATACAAAATATAAGTTGCATTTGAAATTAAAATATAGATATATAATAATGGAATGTTTGTCATCAAAATGGAAAACATATTTGGTGGATAGAAGGAATCACAATGTCAAAAATCTATTAATACTCATTATATGATCATGAATGAATCGAGATTAAGTTTATTCATGATATGTCATAATGTCTCTCGCAGGTCAATACAATGTTTGTTTACTATATTCCATAGTCTCTCCCACGTAGGTTTTTTACTATGTTTTCTATAATGATATTTAGAATAGTCAATGTACAATGTCTAGATAGTTAACATCAATGATTTTAAAGTGATTAAAATATTTATTTAATAACCAAAACTTTACTTCAATTGATAAACAAAAATATAACTAGTGTAATGAATTAATGGCAGAATCATGCTTAATATTTGAAACAAGTGTACTATCTACATTCATTTTGGTAGATATAAAAAAGTTATAAAAAATACCTAGAATAAATTGAAGGCAAGGACAACAACTAAATATTAAAAAAACCGAATAAGCCATGTTTATAGAACAAAGTATACAAAAATCAAATTTTTAGAAAAATATAATTAAAATGTAAGTAAGGGTGGCACGATTTATCTTTTTGTAGCTAAATATGAAATTCAAGAATTAATGATAATTATACAACCATAATCCTTTCAGAGATCATCGATATTAATCAACAATATTTTATGGAGACTCCACAAATGATATGGGGTCTTTCTCTGGGGGAATCAAGTGAGCCGAATGTGTGACCAACAACAAAGACGGAAAAGTCACATCTAGATCTAGACAAATTAAGATAACCCTTAGGAATGGATACATTTGACATTATGAAGCAGTTGTAAATAAACACAAAATATAGGATACATTTGGCATCAAAATATTGATATATAGTAAGGAAAGTTTTCTCATCAAAATGAAAGAAATAATTGATATACAAGAAGGATTACAATGCCAAAAATGTATTAATATTCATTGTAGAATAATCAATGAATCAAGATTAAGTTTATTCATGATATGCCATAATGTGTCTAGCGGGTCAAGAGCATACGTGTTTGTTTTATGCTACAATGTAGGTTTTTACTATGTTTTCTAAATAATATCTAAATTAGTGAAATTAGAAAGTATATAGAATCAACATCGATGATCTTAAATATCTTAAATAGGTTAAAATATTGATCTAATAAACAAGAATTTATTTGAATTAATCATACAAAACTAAGAGTGTATGGAATTAATAGTGGAACCATGCTTAATATTTTAAACAAAAACAAGTGGACTATATACATTCATTCTATAAATATAATAGAGTTATAAAAAGAAACAAGAGAAAAAATACATAGAATAAATTGAAGGTAACAACAAACATTAAGTATTAAAAAAATAAAATAGTTAGTTTATAGAAATCAAATTATTAGAACAATATAATTTAAGTCAAGTAAGGGTGGCAAGGTTTACCTTTTGTAGCTAAAAATGAAATTCAATAATTAATCATAATTCTACAACCACAATCCTCTTTTTGTCTATCAATATTAATCGACAACATTTTATGGAGTCTCCATAAATGATATAGGACCTGATCTGTGTGGGGAATTAAGAGAATTCAACCTTTGACCAAGAACAAAGATGAAAAATTCACATATTGAATCTAGATCAATTGAGCTAACCATCGAGGTTGGTTACATTTGACATTATGAAGCAATTGAAAATAAATACAAATAATAGGATACATTTGGCATTAAAATATACATATAAAGTAATGGAATGTTTGTCATAAAAATGAAAGAAATATTTGGTAGACAGAAAGGATGACAATGTCAAAAATATGTTAATAGTCATTATATAATAATGAATGAATCAAGATTATGTCGATTCATGATATGCCATAATGTGCCAAGAAAATATTTGTTTGTTCTACGACATAGTGTCTCCCAAGCTTATTACTACATCTTCGATAATGATATCTAAAATAGTGAAAGTAGAAAGTCTAAAGAGTTAAAATCAATGATCTTAATGTTATTTAAGTATTGATCTAATAGCCAACAATTTATTTCAATTGGTAATATAAAAGTAAAAAGTGTATGAAATTAATGGAAGAACCATGATTAATATTTGAAATGAGTGGACTTTATACATTCATTATGTAGATATAACAAAATTATAAAAAGAAACAAGAGAAAAAATACCTAGAATAAATTGAAGGAAAGGACAATCACTTAGTATTAAAATTTGATTTAGGCAAGGGTGGAAATGGTTACCTTTTATAGCTAAAAATGAAAGTTAGCAACTAATGATAATTCTACAACCACAATCCTCTCTCAGACCATCGATATTAATCAACAACATCCTATGGAGCCTCTAAAAATGATAGAGTAGACAACAATATTACTTGAAATCCAAGTGAAAAACATGCTATACTTAACATATATGATGAAAAATCACGTGTCAAACCAACTGTATCAAGAAACCAAAATAAAAACTATGAATGTAGTACACCAATGATATTTCACTAAGCCTCTAATACTTTTGATTTATTCCTTGATCTATGAACTCCTTTGTGTGGCGAGGAGTGGGAAGCATCAACATTTTAGATGATCCAAAATATCAACACAAAAATTGAAGCCCCAATTCCAAAAGAAACCTATTAGACTCACTACTTATCAACTAGATAAGAAACCCTTTAATTCACTAAAGGAAAGAACAATCCTTGAGATTTAAAAAAAACTAGAATAGATCATATTTATTAACGAATGTATAGAAAAGTTAACTTCTTCAAACAATAGAGTTTAATCCAGGTAGGGGTGTTATATCTTACATCTCAAATGAATTAGTTAAAGAGAACATGAACTAAGCCACAATACTAGTAACAAATCATAGAGTAATTACTTTTACAAATAGTGTGCCTTGAACTCCTTTCATAATGAAAAATCATAAAGCCATGCCGCACACTAATACCAAGACATGACTTCCTATGAATGTTCCACAAATGATACACTAGGGAATATTCTCACAAGAAACCCAAATGAAAACCAAATGACAACAAAAAGTAAAGAAAGTATGGTAACCCTTATATAACACCATGAAAACCTATGCAACAATAAAACCAAGTGACATCCATGAATTCATTTCATTCAACATCATCTTAAATTGGGGCAAATGGATGCAACACCTATACCATACCACATTCTCATTAAAAATCCAAATTAAAACAAAATGATATCAAATAGCCATTGAAACCATAAAACTACAAATCGTGAAAATAAAATGCCACAAATTCACTACATCCAACCTCAACCTACAATCAAAAAAAGTATAGTTGATCATATTGAAAATCCAATAATCCTACAATAATCCTCTCAACCATTCATGTAATCCCATCCACATGTAGTGGGAATGTAAAATTCAACATTTCCCAAAATTCACAAATGTCCCCCACTTCCTCAAGGTAAATATTGTACTCGATCCCTTTCAAGGACGAAGATAATGAATGAGAGTTCAAAGTTCAACAAAAGTTCGATATTAATATTAACCCAAATAGATGATAGGGAAATGTAAAAACTATATTGTTTAGTATTGGATGTCATGAAAGGAACATAGATTAATCAAGAAAATGGACTTATAAGTATTTTCTTTGTGTGGAATATAAATAGTGATTATCTAAATATTTTCTTGGTGTGGAATAGAAATAGCGATTATCTAAATATTTTCTTGGTGTGGAATAGAAATAGTGATTATTTTATTCTTAGAATGAAGAGTTGTTCAATGACCAATCAAAATAACAGTATAATCCTAAGGGGCTTGACTAGATTTGAACTTATGATATAAAGTTGACTTATGACATCAAATTGTTTCAACCAATTAAGATAATTTTTAGAATTAAAAAAAAAAAAAAAACCTATATAGTATTTCTTCTTCTTTCCCCAAATATCTAGAAACAATCCTAAAAAAAACTTTACTAGATTTTAAATTATGACATAAAACATTTTCTTTGGCACTATAACTTCAACTAATCTATCTTTCAATTGATTAAGCTAAATCTTAAGTTGTTTTTATTTTCAAAGGAAACCCGGTAAGAATTCCTCCTCTTACCTAATTAAGCATTGAGCAGGAGTCAACTACATTAGAATTGAAAACTTTATGGACCGTGGTAGAGTTAGTTACAACCCTAAGGTAACTTACTAAAATAAAAAAATATTCTCTAACTTATTGATATAGATATTACATTTCTCATATAAATATAAACAAAGAAACTAATTCTACTTTTAAAAGATGAGGGTAACATAATAATATGATATTTGAATTGTTGGAAAGTGGAGAATATTTTGAGTGTGATAGGACATGATAGATGTTTGCGCTTCATAAAAAGTGGATAATAATTTTTAAATGCTGTGATATTTTCGTTAATGTATTTATAGAAAGAACTTGTATTTATAGAAAGAACAGTATAGTATAATTTGTGTTTTTTACGTACCTAACAATTGTAGTCATTAGTACTCTACCAAATGCTTCAAAATAAATAATCTTCATCATAATTAATAATTAATAAAGTCATTACTTCGAAGTGCTTCTTGGATGATTGAGAATGTATCTTTGATTCCAAATTGAATTAAAACATTTATTTAAGCGAAGTCCATGCTTTATAATTCAAGTGGCGATGAAAATGAGCTTTTTCAAATGTTAATTTTTTTTTTCATAACTAACCATTATAGCTATTAGTACTCTCTCACTACTCTAAGTGCTTCTTGATTGATTGAGATTGTATCTTGATTTTAAATTAAACTAAATTAAAACATTTCCTTCAGCAATGTGCTTCTCTTTGATCCAAGTGGGAATAAAAATGTTTGGATTTGTGTCTGAAAATTCATACTTTAATTATCACCATCACTTTTTCTTTGGAAACGTAGAATCATCTCGAACTAATCCAGAATCCAGATTGTTTGAGTAGTGAGATCGGGATTTAAGTATCAGGTGTATTTCTTTTGGCATGTCAAAGAGAAGATCTTAGGGTTGTACGTTCCTGTTAGGGTGAGCACAAGTGTTGCAATGAAGAGGGACCGGGTGTGGTGTGACTGTAAAAACTGGAATCGCCCAACTAATTTGATAATGAATCTGGTCCAATTCTTGTAAGAATAACCAGAAACAGAATCGCATTCTGCGGTCAAATGTCATATAGTGCGGAGTTCTATACGGAGCACTTAAATTTGGTTGGAATCCTGCTAAATGACAGAGACAAAGTTTCTCAATTTTTAAGTTTTTGTTTAGTTTAAAATAGGTCAGGACAGTGGAGATACTGTACTTTCCATGGAAATTCTTTCCAAACTTAGATAAAAAATTTCAAAGATAAAGAAGGCGGTCCGATAAAAATATTTTCACGCGCATATGGTGCTAAAAGTACCCATTAACAGAGACGTACTTCATATATTTTGTTGCTATTAGTCGGCAATATCTGTTCCATGTGCAACAGACATGAATTATCTGAGAACCGTGCATATGTGAGCTCGTCATCGATGATGTGCAGGGCAGTGTTGTGTTATGTGAACGGAATCCCTGACAAACAGCATCTCTCTGGGCACTATGGTTTCTCTCCATCCACCAGCGTCTTGATGGGCACTAATTACAGGGTCGGCCCAATTCGAAAGTATCTGTCATTTTAGTTAAAAGTGGAGAACATCAGCTGGCATCCATTTACAACGGACAATTATCTGGCCTGCTACTCCAACCTTATCTGATAAATACCCGGTCTCTCTCACACACACATAAGCCATGTTCTGAACCCTAGAACAGATCTTCTAAGCCATGTATAAGCCATGTTCTGAACCCTAGAACAGATATTCTCTTTCTGAACCATACAGATGTGCTCAAAATGGAATTTGATAAGAAAGCATCGCTTCCTACAATGTTCTAGTTTTGACATGCCTACCTGAAGCCTGCTGTACATGCTCATCATGTTCGTTTGCTCGGTAGATTCGTCCTATATTCATTTCAGGAACGTTTCGGATGTTTTGCGTTTTGAAAAATCAGGTAATTTACTTGGATTAAGAATTTCTTTGGCTTGATGCTTAAATTGTTCTATAGGCGTGAGTTCATATTAAATGCTAATGTACACACACATTTGAAGAGTATGTAAAACGTTTTGTCGGGTTTGATAATGCTCGGAATCAATCCTTCTCTCCGCCAACGTTCCCTTTTCTTGATACGCTCAACAATCAAATGTGATTTTATGCAGCGATGTTCCCCAAAAAAATCACTCATCCCGCTATTTTTCTTAGGTGGCAAGTAAGGAAGGATGTAACTTGTCTATTTAATAGAAGTGCATCAAAGCACGCTGCAACGAAAAATTCTAACTTGCAAACCGCTGGCTAAGACATGAATTGAAGCCGTAGAGTCTTTACAGTACAAGATTGCCCGTTGGGAAATAAACCATAAATTACTTTAAAGATAACTGCTTTATGACATGAAATCTTTGCAGTGGAAAAAACTTCAAGAGGTTCGTTTGATCTGAATCGTACGGGCTTGCAAACGCTTGGTTTTCATCTGGAAAGGCTAAAGCGGATGTATACTCTACATGATCAGGAAACCTGGGATTGCTATCAATAATTACGGTAACACCTTTCCTGCCCATGATATATTTGTAAACGTTGTTGTTTTTCTACACATTAGTGATGAATTTTGTAATTTTAATTTTTTTCTGAACATTATGGCTTGAACATATCTTCTTTAAGGTTTTGAAGACAGCTTTTTCTGCGTATAAATTTTACTTGTTCACTCTAAATGTAAAGTGTAACACCTTTCCTGCACATTATATATTTGCAAACGTTGTTGTTTTTCTACAGATTAGTGATGAATTTTGTAGTGATAATTTTTTTCTGAACCTTATGGCTTAAACATATCTTCTTTAAGGTTTTGAAGACAGCCTTTTCTGCGTATAAATTTTACTTGTTCACTCTAAATGTAAAGTTCAACATGTTTTTTATAAGGTTTTGTTTACAGGTTTTCTGCGTGTATAAAATTTACTTGTTCACTTGTATAATTCTATTCACCTGATTCTGAGGTTTGGGTTCCTTTTCGATTTATTATTGCAGCTAAATAGAAGATGATGGGTCCTTGGGTGTATAAATTTTACTTGTCCACTCTAATGTGAAACTCTATACACCCGACTTTATTTTCTGGATTTATGATGTCAGCTAAAATTTAAATAAGCAATACTAATAAAATAGAAAAAAAATTCACTGGTAGCGATATTTTTTGCTCATTTTCTTTTTAAATGTGTTTCTTTGTGTTTAATCTATCTCAAATTTAGCTGAATATATGCTAATTGCTAATCTTAGCCCGGTGAAAGAAAAAGTACATAAAACTTACAGCGTGGGAAACAAACTCTTGAATGATGTCTGCCACGGTTTGAAGAAACAAACTCTTCAACGATCTTTGCCACGGTTTGAAGATACGAAAGCTATAACTCAGGTGGAGCTGTATAGGCCGTTGACCTATTTCTTACGTTACCGTTGGTTTGGTTTTTGTGCAGGTTTCAGAAGGGAGTTAGGTTCCATGTCTCTGCGGCATTGGAAGATATCTGGAATGAAGCGGTTCGAAGCTAGAACGAGCTATGCACAATTTTCTGCACATATCACTGTGAGTTATTCACAGAAAGAGCAGTTCGAACCTGATTTTGGGCCGGAACCCCTTTGAAACTCATTCCACCTGTTGATCTGGGCAAGTAGAACACAAACAGGGATGCGTTAGCAATCGTGGTGAACTATAGTCCGCAGATTAACCGACAAAAGCAGTGGGAAATGTTGAAAGCATGACAATATGCAGATGTCAACAACCCTTGGTTCACAGGAATATTAAATGCATTGGAACCCTAATGAAAGTACATTGACCGCTAAGGACGGTGTGAAGAATCCATAGTTGAATGATAACTGCTATCACTGAGGGGTTCCTATTCACTGAAGCAGATCTGAAGCTGCAACCTGTAGGGTAGGAGCCAAGAAAGACATTAGGGTTTGGACATTCTTTACCAAATATTATAATTATGTTTTTGCCAGAAATATTGTATTCTTGGCCTCAAAACAATAACTGTTTCGAAGGGGCACCTAGATTTGCCGAAAAACATGACAGTTCTCAAAGCATGTATCCTGCTAGGATCGGCAAAACATGCGAATGTGGGAGATGCATTTTCTATTCTTCCATTCCTTCGACTGACTGTGTATGTCAATCAGAAGATGCTCTTATAGATAACAATATATCTGAGGGAGACTCTGGTCTTAGTGCATATGCTCACCCATTAAAGGAGGTAAACAACATTGCTAATTCATTCTCAATACATCATGAAGATAATAGTGGAGAATTAAATCCTGCAGCGTATTTTAAAAAGCAAGATGAGTCATCAGGTCTCAACCTGAACGAAAGTGGTAATACCTTTCTCAATAACCAGGATTTCGTGGGGGGAAAGGCGACCAGCTTCACTGCACGGAATAATAAGGGTAAGAAGAAAGCTAGAAACGCAGAGATAGCTGCGAACATCCCTGTTGAGAGGAGACCACATATTGGTTTTCGAGCTAATAGGACTGCAAGGGACCTGAAAGGATCTCGGATTTCTCGACCTTCAGGAAACAAGGATCGGCACAGTAAGGTACTTACCCTAAAAGGTCCAAGAGATCGAAGAATAAGATTATCTGTGGGGACAGCTATCAAGTTATATTCCGTCCAAGATATGCTTGGCGTCGAACAGCCGGGTCAAGCTGTGGAATGGCTCATTGGAAAATCCCAGAATAAGATTCGGGAGTTACCTCAACTCTCTTCAATCTCTAGTTCGCACATATCGGATTATGTACAATCTAACAGAGCCGCTGTCTCTGTAACCTGTCATCAAGCAGGAGACCTGAGCACCTCCATGCAGGTGAATACATCCACCGCTAGCGGGGATTTTCTTGTGAATCTCCATGAACAGATTTTATCAGCTAAAACCGTCATAGGCCATAAGACGTTTACAGCAATGACCACCAAAAGCGGCAACAAACAGTCCATCGTCCACGGAGAAAAGAGAGAACAGAGATCCATAGCGATGAGGTCAGTGGCTTCGAGCCATAAAGCAAGAGAAACAGCCAGCGTTCTTCCTCAGAAAGAGCGTAGAGCAATTGCAAGAGAAAGGGCTCGGGACAGAACCAAAGACAAGGCGAAACGGTGCAACCAACATAGTGGAATATATGGTATATTGCAACCGTCATCTGTGCCTCCCCAGGCCACTGTATTTTCATCACAAGACAGTGCGATCTCTGCTTCCTCCCTGAACATGATGAATGAGACCACCGACGGCATTGGTAACGGCAACGCTTTTCAACATAGTTTAATGTTTCCCAAAGATTCAATTCTGCTAAATGAATCAAGTCTATGCGTAAGTTTTCCACCAGCTGAAACCCAATCCTCGTCCTTGGCGGGTGTTCACTACTCTACTGCTCAACAGGAAGGTATCAGTATTCAATCAACAGGAACATTCTCCAGCTTAAACCGAGAAGTCTTTCCTTTAACACCAGGCCCTTTTCCTCAAGCTGTAACGACAATTAATAACAGTGGTTCATACAGCGCGCTTTGCAAATGTCCTCTTGACCATGCCCACCTGAAATCATCAAACTTGTGTCTATCTTGTAGAGAAGATTCCATAAAAATGCCGGCTACAGACGACGGTGGATTAGAGACATCATATGAATGGCTGTCCTCTTGGAATAAAGAAATCTTTGAAGAGTTCCTACTAAATGAAGACATAGAAATTCCAGGTATCAAGTCATCAAACCAATTTGTGCCTTCGAGAATAAATCAAATTAATCCCTCTCCCTACTTTGGAATGTTTGGTCGTCCACAGTAGTTCCTTTTTCAGGTGGAGCTTACCCTGTCTGTGATTGTTACTTTTCAAAGTAACCCATGCATCCCATACTTTTTCCCACAATTGAAGTTTTGAAAACTTAGAATGCTTCTCTAATTAATCTTACTACATGCTTACTTTTGGCACCTGCAGTTTCCCTGTATACTCTTTAGAGGGTGTTCATGCTCATTTTTGGCTCTTGCAGTTGGTCTTTAGACGGTGTTCATTCTTACTTTTTGGCTCTTGCAGTTTTCCTGTATAGTCTTGAGAAGGTGTTCTTGTTAAGTCCACTCCTGTGTGATTTTGACGTGTTAACACCAGCGATAATGTCACTTTTCAAGATACCAATGCATCTCATGCGTCTTCCCAAAAACTAATTTTTGAGCACTTAAAATGCTCCTCTAATAAATCTGAATGCCTGCTTACTTTTAGCTTTTGCAGTTCTCTATATTGTCTTTAAAGGGTGTTCTACTCAATTCCTATGTGATTTTGACATGGTATCCCACAAATGACGCTCATCGGCATTTCAAAGATTTTTCTTTTCAACTAACGTATGGAGACTAAATCGACATTTTGAAGGTTGTTTACACTATATTGTGAGAGTTCTACCACTAGCACACCCACAAGTCACTAGTGATTGGTTGGTGAACGCTGAAAAATAACCACAGAACCTTGTGCATTAAATAATTGACAGGACGTGGTAATACTATTGGGTAAGAGCTTCAGGCAGGAAAATCCCGCCCAGTAAATAATAGTTGGAGTAAAAATCGTGGCTGGTAAACTTGGGCTTTTTAGAAAATGAAAAGTTAATCATTCAGAGGTGGCAATCAGCTAGCCATCATAATAAATTTTAAATATGATTAAATAAAAGTAAAAAAATAAACATGTAAAATGATGTCTTTATAATAATGAGGAAGTTAGTGGTTGAAATCACAACCATTGATTTATTGGGACGACTAAGAATATTCCAACAATATTTAATCTTGTCCATACAAAACTGATTAAGTACTAAAAACATATTAAATGTACCCATTATCAATAGATATAAGTCTATTAATAATTAATAACACTATTAAATACATTTATATAACAGTTGCAATCTATTTTGATGTTCTAAAATAGTAATAAAAATAAATTTGAGTGATATGTCATAGAAATTATATATATAGTTAAAAAGTAGGTTATGTTTCATTAAGGGAATAGTTGTTGATTGATTCTATAAGTTAAAGAAATCCATTCAATTACTAAGGAATATACTATAAAAGGAAGTGTGGAAAAGTCAGTTAAGATAGTTTCCAACTAATTTCTAATTTATATGAGTGAACAGAATTAATTGTAACATTAACTAAACTAACATATTATAAAAATAAAATTCAATATATATAAAAAATAATATAATTATCACACATTTAAAATTCTAAAACAAATAAGAATTAAAAAAAAAAAAATATTAATATTAATATTATTATAAGTAAAGTGGGTAAGATTAAAAAAATTAAAAAAAAAATCTAAGTATATAAATTAAAAAGAAATTAAATATTTTGTTAAAAAAATCAAACTATATTATTATCAACATAATGTAAAATTACATTAAATAAGAAAAAATGATAAAATCAATTATATAAAAATATTTAAAAAATACTAATTTTTTTTTTTAAGTATGTGAATGAAATTATGGATACCTAAGAAATGCTTCAAAATGCAATTTTTAAAAGAAAGCAAGTTAAAATGAAAGTTAAAAAATAAGGTAATTTAAAATGAAACATTACAAAAATAATACATAAGTGGTTCGAGGTCATTCTTGAGCAAACTTAATATATTAGACATCCTTTAGGTGTGTCTTCTTATCTAAGGTATCCGTTTTGCATGTCTATTGACAAGTACTTGTATTGATTGAAGGTATCAAAAAATGATTTATGGAGCAACATTGTTACTATATTTATGGTTAAAAAAAATATTAATTATGATATTAATTACAACTATATACTATCTTTATTTTCATTGTTAAAGTTGGTTATATTTCTATTTCATTTTTAATATTTTTGACAAAGGTTAAAATTTTGATGTTATATAATGGTTGTTTGTTTAGGAAGGTAGTATTGCATGTTCTAGAGAAAATTTCAATTCATATTTGCTTCTTATTTATTATTTATATAACAATATTAGTAAGATAAATATATTTACATTTCTAGTGTTGTAATTATTATAAATATGTATGTTTGGGTCTTACCTGTTATAACCTTATAATTGATAAGATCAACTGTTGATTGTCTTTTTGTTCCCTTCAGTGTTTTTGATTTGTAGATTACAACATCCTGAAAAAGAAAGAAAAATGAAAAGAAAATGAGAAAATAATAAAAGAGGGCATAAAAGAAATTAAATAAAGCCCAATGCAATAACAATGGTTTGATCCATACAATCTAAGCATGGTCATGTCCTTTTAAATTGATGTTGATAGGCTAAGTGAATAAGCTTGACTAAACTGTTTAATCTTAGTCAAGATGATAGGTTAGTTAGTGAATAAATTTGACCAAACAACCTAATCTTGGTCAAATAGCCCCTAGGTAGAGTATTTTCTTAGTCTAACAGACTAAGCTGGGCTAAAGGTGCAAATGATGTAGGTTAGGACATAGGTTAAATAACTTCTTTGCAAGAAATATGTATGATGATTGATGAAAAATGTAAGATTTTGGATGTTGAAGTGTTTTTCTAACCCCATGGTGATAAAGAGCAGGAGAAGAAGTGTGCAAAACCCATAAAAAGTCATTAAGCCTAAGTCTCGTGCCATATGTTGAATTGTTCCCTAGAAAATTAAAGATCGGGCCTAGATCTACGATTGAGCGGCGAGCGCCCAGATCTACGGCTCTAAAAAGATTTCATACCCCCCCCGATCATTCGACCTTTAACGGTGGGGGGAGGGGTCTGAAAAGATGTTTAAGATGTGTGCTTAGATCTGTGTCCATCCCACTAGCGTGCAATTAGATGGTCCACAGAAGATTCTGGACCCCCCCAACCATTCTGTTTCTAACGGAGGGAGGGGGGTCCAACATGATATTAAATAATGCACCCAGATCAATGGTTGATCCCGCTTCGCCCAGATCAGTGGTTAGCAAGATATCCCGGACCCCCCCCGACTATTCTGCCTTTAACTGAAGTGGGGGTCTGGAATGAAACAAATCTAGGCGGGACCGATCGCAACATGACGTCACCTCATTGCATCCAAACTCCCCCTCTCCAAACATTTACCACCTATCAGTGTTACAATTAACCACCACCCTCTACAAGTTCCACGTCACCACCCCGCTAGCATGTCCCATCCATCTAACCATTACAGGTCATATCTTTCCCGTTCTCCTTCCAATCACCAGTGCACATGTCGACCAGAAGTACCCTTCAAACGTCCTTCATCCTGCACTCTCACGCTTTGAATGACCCATTGACCATTTATGACTAGCCACATACCCATTGTCCCTCTGACCTGTCCTTGTTTTCCCAAACAGATACTCGTCCACTCAAGTTCAACCCCATTTTGGTCATCTCCCATTCCATTCACATTCCCTGCATATCAAAAGATTCATTTTCCTCCACCTCTGCAACGCCTCATCCATTAACAACTATTAGCACTAACATTTTGTTTGAATTGTAGGTACTCTTCACAGCAATGGTGCCAAAATCCAAGAAAGTAGAAGCCATGGAAAATACTTTCCTCCCACCTCCTGTTGACCTCGATATAATCCCATTGGCCGACAAAGATCATCTGATATCAGACACAAGGTGTAAAGTTGACTTCGTGGATTTGCAGTCATGGCTCAAAGACACTTTCTTAGATCAGAGAGATGAAATTGGGCTCTGGGAGTCCAATCTTCCTTTGTATCTTTTTCCCCAGGTCCATCATTTCCCTGAATTTGCCCTCAAATTCCAGGCTCATTACCTTCCCGACGAGAGAGCCATAGTCTCATCATCAGGAGAAACTCTGTTCTTCATCATGCAAGAGGCCATTGATCAGATGATGCATATACCCATGAATCTACCTCCCCTTTCAATCTCGAAATCATAACAGAGTTATGCCATAAATTATCTTTTCCTCAAAGAGCCCATATATTTGAATTTTTCCTCCCACAGGATGCTCAGTTCCCCAAATCAAATCCCCCCTATCCTTCCTCCCCATTCTCAGAAAAGGGAAACCAATTCATTTCATCACTCTATTGTCTGCTTGGTTATTTTTCAGACTCATGGGTGGATGAGCCTATATTGGGTTTTCTGTCAATTTTCTCTACCGAGGAAAAATCCACCACTTAGTTCGACTATAGCACTTTCCTAGCGGAGAAAATTCATGAGAAGTTTTCACAGTTCACCACAGAGGGCATGTTCCGTTACTCATCCATCTTGGCTTACATGTTCATCTTTTTTCAGGTGGATAGGTTCTCTTTCTCAATGCAAAAGATGGACAATGAAGGAAAACCTCAAGCAAACACATTATGGATGTTGTTGCTCAGGAGAAACTCCACTGAGTTCACTTTTAAACAATTTATTGAATGTTTTTATCATCCAGTTGTAGGCATGCTTAGTGGAAGACCCGAGCTGAGAATAAATGAAGAAATTCAAAGAGTTCTGCACCTTTCAGATCTGGCAAAGACTCGAGATTGGTTTCTATACTAGAATCACACAAAAATCAGAGTGTATGGGTGTGAACTAGCTCGATACAAGTTGCCTAAGTATGTGCATGTTCGAATATTCGCACTGGAATAAATTCGTCGAATGATAAACTTAGATGAAATGCATTTTGTGTCTCTGAAGAAAAAACAACAGATGAGGGTCAAAGGACAAATAGTCCCATTTATCTGCAACAGTCGAGCTGTTGGGGAAGAGGCAAACAAATTATTGAAGGATATGAAATTCAACACTAGTTTTATTTGGAGATATGACCCCAGTGGGATCATTGCAGAGATTATGTCCAAGAACAAAATTTCACCCTATGCCCACACCCTCAAGCCAGAAATCGAAAAATATGTGAACCAGACAGAATGGGAAATGAATACTCTGGTAGATACAAAGCCACATGAATATCTTTCAGTATCTATCTCACTGACTGCTACTTCTCAAATACCCAAGGAAAAAAGGCCAAGAAATGATGATTCACCTTCAATCATTGAGGTATTAGCAGAAGAATTCTGGGTATACAACAAGAAACCCAAAACCACCCATGCTACTCACATGTCTAGTGAGGAAGATCCCTACTGCCACACTGATTGAGAGAAGACACCAGGTGGTGTCAACTTCTTCTTCTTCGAAGAAGACATAAATAGATGTGACCACCCAAACTCGACAAGGATCTGCACCTGTAAGCATCTTTGAAAAATATGATATGATTAAAAAGAAGAACCGGATGCTGACTAATAACACCTACTCCCAGTCTTGGAAGAAAAAATCCACAACACAACACAGACTATTGTCAGGCTTTGATACAAAGAAAGGAAGAATGAATATGGCATTCCTGCAAGAACATGTCCCTCACCCCAAAGAGATCATTGACTACAAGGAGTCAACTATTGTTTGACACTAAACAAGTCCATCCAGCTGACCAAATGGATTTTCACAGACAGACTGGAGAAATGGTCTTCTCCACATTAGCACATGCTTCCTCTACCACAACTAAGTTACATTTATCTTTAAGCAATGTCCAGACCCAATTGAAGTTGGAAAATATATCCTCTTTTGAAAAGGATAATAGAATAAAATCCTAAGAGGAGTTGGTGCTCAAGATTGGGTATGATCCCTCGAACGTTAAAGAAATAGAGGAAATGTTGAAGAAAAAGAATGCTGACATTGCATCTTTGAGAAAACAATTGAAATTGACACCAATAGAGGATTCACAAGCTAAAGAGGTAGCTGAAGTAGAAAACAAGAAAAAAGAATTGTTGAATCTTATCATGTAGCAGAACGCACAGCTCAGAGAAATGGAGATAGAGTTGGAAATATTATTGAAAGAAAAGGAACAAATAACACCAATGGAAGTCATTCCATTGAGTGCAGTTCCCATTGTAGAAGTAAGTACAACAACAGTTCCAACAACCACTACAGCAGAAATTCCATCAACAACCCCATTGACAGCACTGGAAAAAACTGTGGAGCTAGCAAAGTCCATGGAGGAAATGAATTTGCAAGAGACAAAGATTAATAGGTTGAAAAGGGAGGTCGAAAATCTCCAGGAAATCAAATCCTCTTTCCAAACAAGATATAATGTTGAGAGACAAGCAACAGAGAAGCTTAAGAAGGAAACACAACAGTTCCATAAATAAACAGTGGCAGGAAAGACATTAGCAGAGGCTAAGGAAAACATATGGACATATATTTCAAAAT
This sequence comes from Picea engelmannii, assembly GCA_009831015.1. NCBI lineage: Eukaryota > Viridiplantae > Streptophyta > Pinopsida > Pinales > Pinaceae > Picea > Picea engelmannii. The sequence goes on along the minus strand of ML781138.1, from coordinate 81,291 downwards.
CCATAAATGAAATTTGGCCCATGGTGAAAATCATGTTCGCGCAACATGATCTGGTGTTAAAGAATAGGCAAGCCATTGACAGGATAAGAGCAGAGTTGGGTGAGATGCCCTCAGTGGCCAATGAGATTATCAAGTTT
>ML781138.1:13858-41338 GCA_009831015.1 Picea engelmannii | reverse complement strand
TTGACAGGATAAGAATAGACCTGGGTTAGATGCCCTCACTGGCCAACGAGATCATCAAGTTTTTGAACTCCAAAACCAAAGAAGAGCTGGAAGAATTGAAAGGCGAAGATAGAACAAAGACTATCCTCGAGGTAAAAAGAGTATTGACTAAAAGGGGATTGAGGTTATAGTTGGAGGAAAAGTCTAAGAACATGGAGATTGGAGTTCAAATATTTTTTAGCAAGATTGAAGCCTTACAGAAAAAGGGTCTTCCTGATCTATGTGTCCTAAATGATAAACTAATGACTCTATTCGAATACAAGCAAAGGATTTCCACCGTGGCCAAAGAGAGTTCCAAGTTTGTAGGGATACATGGAAGAATCATGGGCAAAGCATTCTTGGAGACTCTGCAACATGATCTCAACATTCAGCACAAGATCAAGTATGTCTTCATAATCAAGCCGACTTTTGCTAAATACACTAATATGGATGAAGTTTACCACTGGTTGTTGAAAGTTACCATCCCAAGAACACGAATATGGGATGAGATATGATATTTGATTGAGTAAAGGTAAATCATCATCCATCTCAGCATCCATCTCAGTGTCCAACACAGTTAAAGTCATCTGAATGACTCAACAACAGTCTTCCCTGAAATCAACATGAGAGTTTCAACACGTCATCATCAGTTACTACATTTCTGCATCTTGTTAGATTAGTTTGTTAGAATCAGACTCCATCACGTCCTTATCATTAATGACAGGTTCATTGTAACTTTTATTATAAATATTTCCAACTTACAAGTATCGAGGGTTGTTGTTCTTTACGACCAAGCAAGATCTAGTTGTTGTAATTTTTATCAAGAAGTTATTCCAGTAATACAAAGAGAAGTTTCACAGGATTCCTACGTGTCCATTGTTGGTGAAGTTCCCTCTGTCTGCATACATGTTTTTTCTTTCTCAGTTATCATATTGTCTTTCTAAAATCTAATCTTTAAAAGAAGTTAAAGTTGCAGAATTTACCATTGTGTACATTGTTCTTAATCTTTTATAGATTTAAATGTTTTTCCTTTGATGTTATAACAAAGAAATTCTTAAATGCTTTTTTGTTTTAACTGATATCTCACCTTTTCAGCAATGCACCATTTTTATTTCTAAAGAATACAACATTAGCACTATCTCGCCCTGTGAAACGAATAGTGTAACGTTGTATTTAAATTCTATCTTTTAAAAAAACATACCCCATAGCCCAACGGAAATGTAATTGATATTCAACCACTTCATTGAAAAACAATACAAACAACTCGGTTATATTCTTTCTAACTAGCCTAAAATCTTTGAACACTCAAACAAATCTAGAACTCACAAAGAGATCCCTCTTTGAAACTGGTAGGGATAGCTTCCAGTTTCGAAGAGATTGGTTAAGGTTACCTCTGATAAGTTTCTTCTTCCCTCATAAAAACCTCTGGGAATTTACAGAGTGATAACATAAATGGCGACCATACTGGGGAAGAACTGAAACAAACATTCCACCCCTTGTTTTCTTTACCCTAGAACAAAGACGACTTTATTTCTTGAAAAAACACAAACCCTAATCTTTACCTAGGAAAAATGTTCATAGGTTATTAAAGTTTGTGCATAAATAACCAAAATCTCCAAAGGTAGAATAAAATCAATAGTTTTGGCTCCCGAAAGAATTTCTACCAGATCTCATCCTAAACCAGAACCTGCAAAAGTAATAGATAATCCCGAAAGACTACTCAGGAAGAAAAGAACTACAGAAATTTTGAGGAGTAACAACCCATTTCTGAGGTCTTTTTCCATCCCAGAAAAGTTAGTTGTTCTACGAGACCTTGAGTCTGAGATACCCTTTCGAATAAGTATTTTCAGGAAAAAATCTGACAGTTTTGTCAGTGAAATGGTCTTAGACCAAACCGCTTTTCATCCCAGGACCCCTACGATACTTTCTTCTAGAGATGAAGTTGAGCAACGTTTTCACTCCAAGACTGATAAGCTCGAAGACCTAGTCGTAAATATTGGTCAGGACTTAGACAAGCTCCATCTTCAGTAGTCCGTCGAACTTCCTGTTTTAACCATCGTTGCAGTTTTTGCTAAAATTACACCAGGTCACTCCATTCCTCCAAGCCCTTCATCCTCTATATTTTTAGGCATTTCCTATCCTTTCACACAAGTTGTTGTTTATCCTCCTCCACCAATCATGGTGGCAAGATATTGTCCATTGGTATTGGTTCCTCCTTTACATGACATGCCCCAAGATTATCAAACTAGACTTCCACAGTTCAATAGTACTGGCCCCTTGAATGCACAACAACATGTTGACAAAATGAACAATTACTTTGACCTGCAAGAAGTAGATGAAGTTGATGTGCATATGAGATTATTCGCACAAAGCCTAACTAGAGATGTGAAAAAGTGGTTCAAAACTTTACGTGCTGCTACCATTACTGACATTACCATTTTCCATCAGACTTTCCTAGACCAGTGGGAAGTAAAGAAAAATCCTCTCCAAATTTTGTCGGAGTATGAGAACATCAAAAGGAACCAAGGAGAGACAGTGCATGATTACTACACTCATTTCAACATTTTATACAAGGCTATCCTGACTGAAATTAAACCACCACAAGGTTTGTCATTAATAAAGTTCCCTGATGGTTTTGACACTGACATGTCGTATCAATTAAGGGAAAGAAATGCAGCAACTCTGGAAGACATGAAAAAAGGTGATGTCAGTGTAGAAGAAAATATTTTGGCCAGAAGGGCCAGGCATAGAACATAAAAGAAGGTCACCATCAAAGAAGAACCTTCTACTTCCTCATCTGAAGCCAAATAGATTCTCTAGCTAGAGCTATGGAGAAAATGATGGACAGACTCACCATAACTGACAGGAACCCACCTAGGGAGAACCAAGGTGCCCCTCAAAGAAGAAACCCAAAATTTAGGAGAAATCCACCCCATATTAGAAAAAGAGATCCTAGGGATCAACAAGAACAACGAGGACCTGATCAACAGATTAGACCACCTCTCCAGGAAAACTATGCTGCTGATGGGGAGGAAGTTATTGAGGAGTCTGATGATGCTCATATAAATCTAATGGGTGGTCATGATCATGATCATGAGTCTATTTTCCTCACCAAGGAAGAACATGAAATATTTCTCCTTTCGCAAACAGAGGTAAATGAGGAAGCTGAGAAAATAGAACAACAAGCCTTTGAGAATGCTATAATGGAGGTTCACAGGTAGTATAACCTAAGGAGTAAGAAGACGAATGGGAATTCTCCAAAGAAGGCTTCTGAAACCAAGAAAACATCATAAAACCTTCCCAAGAAAGTCCATGGGTAGAATGACACTAAATCTCTTGCGCAAAAAACTCCAGAAATCCTTAAGAGAACAAGTCAGAAAGAAGTTTCATCAACCATTAAAACAAGTGCACCCCACATAATTCATATTGATAAATCAAAAGTACATAGCTTAAACAAAATCATCAGTCCTTTCAGCCTTGAAGGGGAACAAGGAAAATTGAAGATCCCCATCCCCCTCTTTGAGATGATGAACAAGAACACTTACAAGTCTCAGGCGATAAAATCTTTGAGCCTTGAACCCAATATAGGTACCAAAGCCTTGAATGTTGGATCTGTACTCCACTGTGACACAGTAAACCTTGTTGACGACCGACCTGAGCTCCTTTTTGGTCCTTAAGTTGACGGTCAAACTGATAATGGCATCGTGGCCCCTTTCTACATCAGCCTAAATATCCATGATCCGATATTGCATAATGCTATGTTGGATTCGAGTGCTTCTCACAACCTAATGCCCAAAGTCGTGATGGAAAAGTTGGGACTTGAGGTCACCAGACCATACAAATATTTTCATTCTTTCGACTCCAGCAAGGTCAAATGTATAGGCCTGATTAAAGACTTATGCATCACCTTGGCTCAAATCCCGACAAAACGTTTGGTGATGGACATCATCATAGCAGACATTTCCCCCAAGTATGGTATGTTGTTATCAAGGTCTTGGGCAGATAAATTGAGAGGAACCTTTTAGCTAGATATGTCCTACGCCACCATTCCAGTTTTCGGTCAACAGAGAAGACCTTACAGAGAAACACTGATGAAGTATATGGTCAGTAGTCAGGAAAATCCACACAATTACCCACTATATTCCGCAAACTCTAACCTAGATTCTTTTATTCTATATAACGATGGTGATCTTGAACAACAAATCGCACAATTGGAAGATGATGCACCTGATCCAAAGGATGATAAAGCTACTGTCGAAGTAAGAAAATCCATGGTTAAAGAAAATAAGGAACTACCAGCAGACTTCTAGAGCATGGACTTTTATGGTGATGTGAGTAAAGAAGGAGCTGGAGCCGGAGTGTGGATGCATAACCACAGATAAAAGTACTCCGATAATCATTCCTATAAACTTAACTTTCAATGTGCTAACAACATAGCCAAGTACGAGGCTTTATTGCTCGACCTCAAATTATTGAAGAAAGTTGGTGCTAAGAAGATAATGGTAAGGGGTGATTCTGAATTAATTATCAAGCAAATCAAAGGTGAGTATGAAACAAAACATCCCAGACTTAGATCCTATAGAAACGCTATTTTATATGCTCTCCAATGATTTACTGAGGTTGATTTGCAGGTGATTCTTAGAGGACAAAATATACTCGCAGACGGACTGGCCACATCAGAAACTACCTGTAAAATTCCTTTTCTTCCCACTCGTAAGTACACTGTGGAGGTGAAAAGCAGACCCACCATTCCTGACAACATCAGATATTGGCAGGTATTTGGAAATGACGATCAAATTGAAGATTTCCTGCAATGTAAAAATGATTTTGAATGTACGCACATAGATTTAGAATAGGATGAAGAAGTTGTAAAAAAATCTGTTTTTGAGAATGGTAGTGTAAATACAATAGAGGCTGAAGAAATCAATGAAAAGGATGAAAATTTTGATATCCTGCAGTTGAAAAATAATGTGTTACCTAGAGGTTTAGTTCCGTTGGAATACTTCTTTGATTTTAATGATGTAGCCAAAAAACCAAAAATTGAAGCTAGCGGTAAGGAGGTTGAAGACTGTAACATAGGAACAGAAGAAAACCCCAAAATGATAAAACTGTCCAAATCACTGCCACTAGAGCCAAAAAGCAAATACATTGAACTTTTTAAGGAATATATAGATGTTTTTGTCTGGGGCTATGAGGACTTAAAATCCTATGACACAAGCATCATAGAACACTGGATTCCCATAAAAGAAGAACATAAACCTTTCATAAAGAAACTTAGGAGAATTAATTCAAGGTTGCTTCCCCTGATAGAGAAATAAATCAAGAAGATGTATGATGCAAGGATTATAGTCCCCTTGAGGTTTTCCAAATGGGTTTCTAATCTAGTTCCAACCAGGAAGAAAACTGGCGAGATTAGGCTCTATATAGATTTCAAAAATATGAACAAAGTCTCCCTCAAAGATAATTACCCTTTACCCAAAATGAACCATATTTTACAAAGGGTGCTCGGATTTAGTAGGATCTCCATACTAGACCATTTCTCTGGTTACAACCAAGTCCTGGTCCACCCAGAAGATCAAGAGAAGATAACTTTTACCACACCCTAGGGTACCTTCATGTATGTGAAGATGCCTTTCGGTTTTATGAATGCTGGAGCGACTTTCCAAAGAGCAATGGATATTGCTTTTGTGGATGAGACTGGGAAATTTATAGTCATTTATCTGGATGATGTAACTGTCTACTCCAAATCCAATGAAGAACATTTGCTCCACCTCGGACGTGTGTTTGAGAAGTGTAGGAAATTTGGGATTTCATTAAATCCTAAGAAAAGCCTTTTTGGGTTAGAGGAAGGTAAACTGTTGGGACACATAATCTCAAAATACATAATTAAAATAGATCCCAGCACAATAGAAGCAATCCATAAGGTGGAACACCCTAGGAACATCAAAGAACTGCAATCTTTCATTGGAAAAATAAATTTCCTTAGAAGATTCATACCAAACTTGGCCGACATTCTCAGGAATATTACCAATATGTTGAAAAAGGACACAAAAATCAAATGGAACTCTGAGTCCAAATAGTCATTTGAGCAAGTGAAACATGCTCTCACCCAAGCTCCAGTTCTGATTATCCTAGACTATACCAAAGCCTTTTATCTTTTCTCTTTTGCATCTGAGCACACTATAGCAACAATATTGTTGTAGAAAAAAAGTGAAGGGTACAAGCAACCCATAGCCTTTTTTAGAAAAGCTTTAAGAGATGCAACGTTGAATTATCACATTATGGAGAAACAATCCTTCACCCTAGTAAAGGCTATAAAATATTTTAGGGTCTATATTCTCCATTCTCACACAATTGCATACATCCCAAACATAGTGGTTAAAGATATTCTAACCTAGGATAATCCAAATGGCAGAAGAGGAAAATGGATTGCGGTCATTCTGGAATACGACATTGAGATAAAACCTACTAAACTAATCAAAGGACAGGGTTTGGCCAAACTGATGCCTGAGTCTAATTTCCATGCTTTAGATATTAACTTTTTGGTTGCAATAGACAAACCAGAAGAACAGGCGACTCCAAATATAAAAGAGGCATTCTTAAATTCCCTTTGGTATGCAAACCTCATTTTTGTACTCCACAATTCACAGGCTCCTCCAGGTTTGACTAAGACCAAAGATAGATTTATTAAATTGAAAGCATTGAAATTTTGTATTCTGGAAGGCAACCTCTATTGGAAAGATCCTGGTGGTATCTTTCTTAATTTCTTGTTAAAAGTTGAAGCTAACAAAGTTCTTCAAGATTTCCATGTAGGAGACTGTGGTGGGCACCTGAGCTGGAAGACCATGGCTAACAAGATTCAGAGAGCTGGATTTTACTGGCCTACTCTCTTTGCTGACATTCACCGGAAAGTTACTTCTTGCCACCAGTGTCAGATTTTTGAAGGGAAAAAGAAGATTCTGCCACTCCCAATGAAATCCATCTCTGTTGAATATCCTTCCCAATAGTGGGGGCTAGAATTCATTGGTGAAATACATCCTCCCTCTTCAGGCCAGCATAAATGGATCCTCACAGCCACAACCTACTTCACCAAGTGGATCGAGGTTGTACCATGCAAGAAAGCTACTGACTCTGTGATCATCAAGTTTTTAGAAACTAATATTTTGTCTCGTTTTGGATGCCCCAGAAAAATTATAATTGATAATGCAGCGGCTTTCATATCCAAAAGGCTCATAGATTTTTGTAATCAATATCATATTACTTTGGGACACTCGACGACTTATTATCCATATGGAAATGGGCTAGCTGATTCTTCTAACAAAAGTCCGGTGAAGATCCTCAGAAAGACACTGTAGGAAAACAAGAAATCGTGGCATACTAAGTTGGTTTTCGCACTCTGGGCTAACAAAATTAGCACCAAAAGATCGATTGGTATGTATCCATACCAATTGGTGTATGGAATCAAGGCAATTTTTCCCCTTTCATTAGGAGTTCTAGTCATGAAACTATTGCAGGAAACAAAAGAAAAACCAAATGATGTCCAGCGAAGAATAAATCAAATGATCCACCTAATGCAATCCAGAGAAGAATTTTACAACATAACGCAAGTGATCCAGGAAAATATTAAAAATATTTATGACAATAGAACCAAAGAGGATAACTTTGAATTCGGTGATCTAGTTTTGAGGTGGGACTCCACAAATGAAGATAAAGGTAAACATGGAAAGTTCGATAGCTTATGGAAGGGTCCTTACACCATTCAGGCCTTCAAAGGAAATAATGCTTTTCTACTTGCTAATCATGATGGATCAGACCTGCCAGGGGGACTTATAAATGGCAGGATGCTGAAGCATTACTTGCCACCTCAGTAGAGAGATCACCATTCCATTCCATTATATATATCATTTCTTTTACAAGTCTTTTAGGTGTAGGTGTTTTTGTTCCGATGTTTGAATCCTACAAAGAAGGCGCTAAGACACTGAAGATGTCATCAACTTTTTGGGAATAAAGCAAGTCAGATAGTAAAAGAAACTCTAGAGGAAGTTTTTCAAGACAACAAGAAACAGGATTCTTGGCATCTCGCAAGGAGGATACCATCCCCAGGTTAAGCCACTATTATAACCCTATAATTTATAGGATCAACTGTTGATTATATTTTTGTTCCCTTCGGTGTTTTTGATTTGCAGAGATTACTACATCCTGAAAAAGAAATAAAAAAGAAAAGAAAGAAAAAAGAAAAGAAAATGAGAAAAGAATAAAAGAAGGCATAAAAGAAATTAAATAAATCCCCATGAAATAACAATGGCTTGATCCATACAGTCTAAGAATGGCCAAGTTTTTTTAAATTGATGTTGATAGTATTAGTGACGAAGCTTGACTAAACTGTCTAATCTTAGTCAAGATGATAGGTTAGTTAGTGAATAAATTTTACCAAACAACCTAATCTTGGTCAAATATCCCCCAGGTAGAGTATTTTCTTAGTCCAACATTCTAAGATGGGCTAAAGGTGCAAATGATGTAGGTTAGGACATAGGTTAAACATCTTCCTTTCAAGAAATATGTATGATGACTAATGAAAAATGAAAGATTTTGGATGATGAAGTGTTTTTCTAAACCCATGGTGATAAAGAGAAGGAGAAGCAGTGCGAAAAACCCATAAAAAGTCATTAAGCATAAGTCTCACACCATATGTTGAATTGTGCCCTGGAAAATTAAAGATCGGGCCTAGATGTACGACCGAGCGGTGAGAACCCAGATCTATGGCTCTGAAAAGATTTCAGACCCCCCCGATCGTTCGACATTTAATAGTGGGGGGGGGGGTCCGAAAAGATGTTTATGAGGTGTGCTTAGATCTATGGCCATCCTACCAGTGCGTAATTGGATGGTCCACATAAGATTTCGAACCCCCCTGACCATTCTGTTTTTAATGGAGGGGGGGGGGGGTCCGACATGATGTTAAAAAACTTGCGCAAATCAACGGTTGATATGTCTTTGCCTAGATCAACAGTCAACAAGGAATCCTGGACACCCCCGACTGTTCTTCCTTTAACTGAAGGGGGGGCTCCGGAATGAAACAAATCTAGGCGGGCCCCATCACAATGCGGCATCACCTCATTACATCTAAACTCCCCGTCTCCAAACATTTACCGCCTATCATTGTTACAATTCACCACCACCCTCTGCAAGTTCCATGTCATGACCCCATCAGCATGTCCCATCCATATAATTGTTATAAGTCATATATTTCCCGTTCTCCTTCTAATCATAAGTGCACATGTCGACCAGAGGTACACTTCATACGTCCTTCATCCTGCACTCTCACTCTCTAAACGACCCGTTGGCCATTTACGACTGGACACATACCCATTGCCCATTTGACCTATCCTTGTTCACCGAAACGGATACCCGTCCACTCAAATTCGAGCCCATTTCGGTCATCACCCATTCCATTCACATTCCCTACGTATCAAGAGATTCATTTTCCTCCGCCTCTCCAATGCCTCATCTAGCCACAACCATTAGCACTAACATTTTGTTTGAATTCCAGGTATTCTTCATAGCAATGGTGCCAAAATCCAAGAAAGCAGAAGCCGAGGAAAATCCTTTCCTCCCACCTCCTGTCGACCTCGACAAGATCCCATTGGCCGACAAAGATCATCTGATATCAGACACAAGGTTTGAAGTTGACTTCATGGATTTGCAGTCGTGGCTCAAAGACACTTTCTTAGATCAGAGGGACGAAATCGAGCTCTGGGAGTCCAATCTTCCTTTATATCTTTTTCCCCAGGTCCCTCATTTCCATGAATTTGCCCTCAAATGTCAGGCTTATTTCCTTCCCGACCAAAGAGACATAGTCTTGTCATCAGGAGAAACTCTATTATTCATCAAGCCAGAGGCCATTGATCAGATGATGCAGACACCCAGAAATGAATATGCCTCCCCTTTCAATCTCAAAATCATAACAGAGTTACAGCAGAAATTATCTTTTCCTCAAGGAGCCTAGATATTTGAATTTTTCCTCCCACGGGATGCTCAATTCCCCAAATCAAATCCCCCCTATCCTTCCTCCATGTTCTAACAAAAGGGAAACCAATTCATTTCATCACTCTGTTGTCTTCTTGCTTATTTTTCATATGCATGGGTGGATGAGCCTATATTGGTTTTTCTGTCCATTTTCTCTACCGAGGAAAAATCCACAACTCAATTCGACTATAACACTTTCATGTTGGAGAACATTCACGAGTAGTTTTCACATTTCAACACAGAGGGCATGTTTCGATGCTCATCCATCCTATCTTACATGTTCATTTTTTTTTAGGCAGATAGGTTGTCTTTCTTAATGCAAAAGATGGACAAGGAAGGAAAATCTCCAGCAGTCACATTATGGACGTCGCTGCTCACGAGAAACTCCACTGAGTTCACTTTTAAACAATTCATTGAATTGTTTTATCATCTAGTTGTAGGAATGATTAGTGCAAGACCCGATCAGGGAATAAATGAAGAAATTCAAAGAGTTATGCACCTTTCAGATATGGAAAAGACCAGAGATTGGTTTTTATACCAGAATCACATAGAAATAAGAGTGTATGGGTGTGAACTAGCTCCATATAAGTTGCCTAAGTATGTGCATGTTCGAATATTCACACTGGAATATATTTTTCAGAGGACAAACTCAAATGACATCCATTTTGTGTCTTTGAAGAAAAACCAACAGATGAGGATCAAAGGACAAATAGGCCCATTTATCTGCAACAGTCGAGTTGTTGGGGAAGAGACAGACAAATTATTGAAGGATATGAAATTTAGCACTAGTTTTATTTGGAGATATGACCCTAGTGGGATCATTGCAGAGATGTGGTCCAACAACAAAATTTCAGCCTATGCCCACACCCTCAGGCCAGAAATCGAAAAATATGTGAACCAAACAGAGTGGGAACTAAATACTTTGGTAGATACAGAGCCACAAGAATATCTTTCAGTATCTATCTCACGGACTGCTAATCCTCATATGCCGAAGGAAAAAAGACCAAGAAAGGATGATTCACCTTCAATCACTGAGGTATCAACAAAAGAATTCCCGGTATACAATAAGAAACGCAAAACCACTCATGCTACTCACATGTCTAGTGAGGAAGAGCCCTACAATGCCACAGTGATTCAGAGAAGATAGCAGGTGGTGTCAACATATTCTTCGAAGGAGCAGATAGAAATAATTATGACCACCCAAACTCCACAAGGATCTGCACCTGTAAGCATATTTGAGAAATATGATGTGATTAAAAAGAAGAACCAAATGCTAACTAATAGCACCTACTCCTAGTTTTGGAAGAAAACCTCCACAACACAACACAAAATATTTTCAACCTTTGATACAGAGAAAGGAAGAATGCATCTAGCATTCGTGAAAGAACAAGTGCCTCACCCCAAAGAGATCACTAACTACAAGAGGTCAACTATTGTTTTTGAAACTAAACAAGTCCATCCAGTTGACCAGATGGATTTGCACAGACAGACTGGAGAAATGGTCTTCTCCACATTAGCACATACTTCCTCTACCGCATCTAAGTTACAAGTATCTTTAAGAAATGTCCAGACACAATTGAAGTTGGAAAATATATCCTCTTTTGCAAAGGATAATAGAATAAAATCATTAGAGGAGTTGGTGCTCAAGATTGGGTATGATCCCTCGAACGTTAAAGAAACAGAGGAAATGTTGAAGAAAAAGAATGTTGATATTGCATATTTGAGAAAACAGTTGAAATTTCCACCAACAAAGGATTCACAAGCTAAAGAGGTAGTTGAAGAAGAAAAAGAGAAAGAAGAATTGATGAAGCTTATCATGCAGTAGAAGGCACAACTCAGAGAAATGGATATAGAGTTGGAAAAATTATTGAAAGAAAAGGAACAAATGACACCAATGGAATTCATTCCATTGAGTGCAGTTCCCATTGCAGAAGAAAGTACAACAATAGTTCCAACAACCACTATAGCAGAAATTCCATCAACAACCCCATTAACAGCACTGGAAAAAACTGTGGAGATAGCAAAGTCCATGGAGGAAATGAATTTGCAAGAGACATAGATTAATAGGTTGAAAAGGGAGGTCAAAAATATCCATGAACTCAAATCCTCTTTCCAAACAAGATATAATGTTGAGAGACAGGAAACAGAGAAGCTTAAGAAGGAAATACAACAACTCCAGAAACAAATAGTGGCAGGCAAGACATTAGTAGAGGCTAAGGAAAACATATGGATAGATATTCCAAATACATAAATGAAATTTGGCCCATGGTGAAAATCATGTTCGAGCAACATGATCTGGTGTTAAAGAGGAGGAAATCCATTGACAGGATAAGAACAGAGTTGGGTGAGATGCCCTCAGTGGGCAACGAAATCATCAAGTTTCTAAACTCCAAAACCAAAGAAGAGCTAGAAGAACTGAAATTCGAAGATAGAACAAAGACTATCCTCGAGGTAAAAAGAGTATTGACTAAAAGGGAATTGATGTTACAGTTGGAGGAAAAGGCTCATAGCATGGACATTGGAGTTCAAATATTTTTTAGCAAGATTGAAGCCTTATAGAAAAAGGGTCTTCCTGATCTACGTGTCATAAATGATAAACTAATGACTCTATCCGAATAAAAGCAAAGGATCGCCATCGTGGCCAAAGACAGTTCCAAGTTTGCAGGGATATAGGTTAGCATCATGGGTAAAGAATTCTTGGAGACTCTGTAGCATGACCTCAACATTCAACACGAGATCAAGTATGTCTTCATCATCAAGCTGACTTTTGCGAAATACATTGAGATGGATGAAGTTTACCGCCGGTTGTTGAAAGTTACCATCCCAAGCACACAAAAATGGGATGAGTTGTGCGATTTGATTGAGTAAAGGTAAAGCATCATCCATCTCAGCATCCAACTCAATGTCCAACACAGTTGAAATCATCTGAATGACTCAACAACGGTCTTCCCCGAAATCAGCATGAGAGTTTCAACACATCATCATCAGTTACTACATTTMTACAACTTGTTAGATTAGTTAGTTAGACTCATACTCCATCATGTCCTGATCATTAATGACAGGTTCATTKTAACTTTTATTATAAATATTTACAACTTAGAAGTATCGAGGGTTGTTTATCTTTATGCCCGAGAAAGCTCTAGTTGYTGTAATTTTTATCAAAAAGTTATTCCAGTAATACAAAGAGAAGTTTCAYAGGATTCCTGCATGTCCATTGTTGGTGAAGTTCCCTCTGTCTGCATACAAGTTTTTTCTTTCTCAGTTATCATATTGTCTTTCTAAAATMTAATCTTTAAAAGAAGTTCATGTTGCAGAATTTACCATTGTGTACTCTATCCTTAATCTTTTACAGATTTAAATGTTTTTCCTCTGATGTTACAACAAAGAAATCCTTAAATTCTTTTTTGTTTTAACTGATATCTCACCTTTTCAGCAATACACCATTTTTATTTCTAAAGAATCCATCATTAGCACTATCTTTCCCTGTGAAACGAATCTTGTAATGTTGTCTTTAACTTCTATATTTTAAAAAACATACCCCATGGCCCAATGGAAGCGTAATTGATATTCAACCACTTCATTAAAAAAAAATAGAAACAACTTGGTTATATTCTTTTTAACTAGCCTAAAATCTTTGAACACTCAAATAAATCTAGAACTCACAGAGAGATCCCTCTCTAAAACTGGTAGGGCTAGCTTCCAGTTTCGAAGCGGTTGGTTAAGGTTACCTCTAATAAGTTTCTTCTTACCTCATAAAAACCTCTGGGAATTTATAGAGTGATAACACTACCCTAACTTCCCTACTTTAGTGTACCTAGGATTTAGTTAATTGTTTCATATGAAGATCATCTTTGAATAAGGCGAATTAGATAGTAGTGGATAAATATTCATTGTAAAAGAGTTAATTTTATAAGTCCCACTAGGTAGTTGGTACCCATTAGTGACAAGAGCACAAGTAGTTAGGGTTTTTGGTATAGAAAGTATGTTTAAATAGATAGGAGACTATTGAATGTTTGTGTTATATTGTGTATTTGGAGTTCTTATTAGTGGAAGGTCACCCCACCTTAAGATGAAAGTGAACTTTGTATTCATATTCAAATTATCAATATGCATGGATATTTCTATAGATTTTGTCTTTTTGTCTCTTGTTTCTGGTTAATATACAATTGTATTCTATGTATACTTAGTTTTATTCCAATTTTCAAGTGTTAAGGAACACCATAAGTGGAATCAAAGTTCTTCCTTGAGCTATATTGCCTTTGAATTTTAGCATAATTTATTCTTATAGGCCAAGGATGTGTTCTAACATCTTTAAATAACATATGATCTATCATTCAGTGGGTAAAACAATGGTTGGGAAATAATACACATAGGAGATACAAGTTGAATCACGTTTTTGGAAAGACTTGTAACATGTGTTTGCACCTATTTTAGTAGTATCACATAAGACATCACCTATATATAGAATTTGAATTCTACATACCTTTGTCTATATCGAAAGTCCCATAGGTATACCTCAAACCAACCTTGTATCAATCAATTGTCCATGTTGTTGTTATAGTTCATTGAGAATAAAACTTGGGGGGATCAACCTATAATGCTCGGGTAGTTAGGTTGTATCACTAAGGGTACGATTGATCCTCCTTAGTTGGTCCCTTGAGATATTGGGATAAGTACTACCATTGGACACCATAAGTATATTAGAGATATATAGCAATAGATACTCTTCTATATTATGACCCTATGGTCAACCTAAAAAAATCCTACATCTTTGCATTGAGAAGCAATTTGAAGATTCTATCGGCAAAATAATAATCAATGAGGAGTAATACACACATAGAAGTGCCACCTAGAAAAAAGAAAAAATAAGCATAATGTGGTCATGTCAGCACCATTTTCTAAGACCTATCTCAAAGCATTCCTTGCATCAAAGTGACTATGAGGGTATACCTCTTAAATAACCCTTTTTTGTTGGACCTGACAAT
The DNA here is from genome assembly GCA_009831015.1 of Picea engelmannii. NCBI lineage: Eukaryota > Viridiplantae > Streptophyta > Pinopsida > Pinales > Pinaceae > Picea > Picea engelmannii. Next base: position 26,312 of record ML781138.1, on the reverse strand, counting down.
ATAGTGATTTGGGGTATATTTTAAAAGACTCCATTCAAGCTACTGGTTATAGTGAGATAATTCAAGAATAATACTTCCAAAAAATATTCAATGGTTCCATGGTTGCAAATAATAACATGCCCAACTAAAAAAACCAACGAAAATCCCCACTAGCTCAGAACGAGTAATAGCCTCAACCCACTTAGTGCATACAACTCAAAGAAAAAGAAACTAACATTGAGACTTCACTCAAACTTGTAAGGAAAACAATGGAAAGGAAACTTGGCCTCTTTAAAGTATTAGGAGACTACTTGAGTATCCATGTAGGATATCTAAACATTGATCCAGTGAAAGAATAATTTACTACTCCAAAATTATAGACTACAAATGTGTTTCAAGATAATCACCAACCACACTTTTAGGATCACAATGCATGGCTCAATTTTCCAGAGGTTGACATGAAAAAATATGTTGGGTTGTATTCACCATTGTGGGTTACCCAAATGGAACATTTTTTCTCTCTCCATGGAATTATTGATAAACTACACAAATAACTAGTGGAGCTCATATATTTGGATGTTAAATGTTGTTAATGGTGGAAATAGTATAGGAAGCATTATAAAGGATACATTTACTGGACCTATTTTGTGCATGTACTTTATGCATGTTCTACTCATTGAACCCAACATTTGGGATTCCTAAAAAAGTTATGAAAAATAAAAAAACTTATGGAATATAATATCACCTTTGAGAAATTGACAAACTGTATAGAGGGATAATCCGATGTATATTTTAACCAATGTTTCATCAACAATATCAAAGATGAAATTAAAGCACATGTCATGACGCAGTTCCCACAAATGTTCTTGAAAAATTCTGATATATCTATAGAAGCTAATATAGTGATCAATGCATGAACCAAGAGACCTTTATTGACCACTTTCCCTAACCTTTTATGGAAACTGACCCCAACTCATGCAACTCACACTACAAGGAAAAGACATTTTAGCGAAGGTTTCTAGTGTTACAAAATTGGCAAAATTTATCAAAAACACCTTTGCTACAACATTTATTTTTTATAGCGGATGTTTTTGCGGATACTATAACAGAACTTGATTATAACTAAAAACATATAGGCAAATGAAGGTGTTAGTGAATGTTTACAAATAATTTTTTTTTATGAGGTACAAGCACCGATGTGTGCATACACATACCACACCATTTTTGTACATTTTAAGTCAAGCATAGGGGTAGTAAAATATTTAGGCACTGGTGCGTTTGACTTATAAGCATCAGGGATTTAATAGTAAAACACACCGTGAGAGTTAAAAAAAATTAAGCACCAGATATTTCTTCTTAGAATGCATAGGTGCGTTATTAATAAGAAGGAAATGATGATGTATAAAATAATATGCACCGATGCGTTACCTGGAAAAAACATGTTGGTGCATTTAAAATAGAAATCATCGATGCTTTTTAGTAACAAACAAGGGTCAATGCTTATTAATAACACAAAAGAACTAGTGTGTATTAATAACAGAAACACATTGGTGCTTATTAATAATCCTAAAGCATCAGTGCTTATTATTAACACAAAAACATTCATGCTTTGTATACACTAAATGCACCAAAGGGAAAAAATTTAATGTAATTATCTGGTATTAAATAAATATTCGAATGAATGCTAATTGATTACATAAAAGCACCGATGCACATTTCTTATAAAGTGCACTGATGCATTGTAATATTAAATGCATCGATGAGATTAATAATTAAAATACACTGAGAAACATCCACTTGTGATAGTGCAATTATTGTTATTTTTTAATTCCATTATTTAAATAAAAAATTTTAGATATATCTTATATTTTGATTAGTGAATTTGGATATGATGTTTGGATTAATTAGTTATATCATCATATTTTTCATCTCCTCATTATAATATTTAGTCATCCATATATTTAATMATCGATGTAACATTTCACATTGAAATTGGACAACACAATAGAATAAATTAAAAAATATTTTATTATATAAATAAGAGGGTCTTTATCATACAAAATGGGACATTTATCAGTAATCCCTTTTCTTTCAATTAGGATACTATGTCAATTACATTAAAAAATATTATCTGATTTTCAGAGACAATTATTTCAAAAAACTAAAATTGCAACTTCTATTGATGTATAAATATATCGATCATCATTCATCACTGGAACTGTTCTTAGTGTTTCAAATGTTTGGTTGATATCCTTGATTATTTTCATCTTATTCAAGTTCCATCTACAAACATAAAAATAAATTGTAGTAAGTCTATCTACATTGGTGAGAATAATGAAAATTGAAATAAATAATATACATGAATGTAAATTGAAAAGTGACGTACCTACAAGGAAAGAATTGACTCATGAATCACACACATATGTTCAAAATAAAATCTTATTCCTTGTTTCAAGAATTGTTCTGCTGGCTAAGTTCCATACTTTGTTTCCTGCAAGTTTTATACCCCATAATAAATCATAGATTTAATCTAAAGTATTTTTTTTATTAATTACAAAATGATAGAAGTAAAAAAATATAGATTATACTTAAAAATTCCAAAATTAATTTTTGATATGCCAACATATATTCAAGACCCTTAATTAACCCAATGCCAATCAATTTTTTTGATGGATCTTCTTTGTATATTAGCACCTGTTTTAAGACATTCAAGGATGGATTATGTAAAAAAACTTAAAATATATATAAAAAAAACTTAAGTTGTTATAAGAAAATAACAATTACTCACAAACTTTGATATCAATCATTTTCTTCATTGTCGTCCAGTTTTATGTGCAGAATGAGTTCCATTTTAATTTTTTTCTCTAAGAGAATATTTGAAAATTAATATTTAATGCTAAATTAATTATTTGTACCTAATAGAAAAATTCAATGATTACATACATTTGAAGCACATTGTTGTTGACATGGATCCTCATGCGATGAAATTATATCGATTTCTTTGACCATATCCTTGTACACATTCCTACTTGCATATTTTACATATCAACTCGTTGGTCCTCTCAGATTTCCATAATTTACCTGAAAAAATAACATGACAATAAAGTTTATTTATATTGACATATGAAAACAAAATCTGACAAAATTGAAATATTAATAAATGAATACTATATATTCTAAAAAATTGTTTTTAGGAATGTGACTTTTTGAATGATTCTTCTTTGTTGTATATTTTTTCTATTGCAAGTCTGACAGGTCTCATTGACCATTGCTCTAGAAATGATTCCTATAGTTTATATACAACCTGGTTTTTAGAATCATTGGATTGATTTTTAAATTGTTATTGGAAAGTATGCCTATACGTTTGTTCCACTATATCCCTCATAGTTCTATAAAAATTACGCCCCCTTTGATTAATCTCCAACACCACTCCACATGAGCTAATTACAAATTCATCATCATTTACATATTCTATATTAACTAAATTGTTTTGTTAGGATAACATATGTGAATTAATATATTGTTTGAAACATGTCATCTAATATTCCTAAGTATATTATTCATGAAAATTAAAAAATAATATTCATATTGACTAGTATTTTTCATTCACCTAATTCATCCCACTGCAATTTTTCCATCAAGCTCTTACTCTTCTTCACTTAAATCATAAATAATCTTATCGCGCTTCCTCATTTTGTGGCTCTGCATGACACATACTAACCAATACATATTAGTTAAACTTAGATATAGTTCAACCATATTAATTTTGTATATAATTTACACAGAACCTACATTTTTAGATTTTCCGGATGTGTGATCATTGTGTTAACCATAATTTTTTTTATTTTAACTCTTCTCACTAGTATTTTTATCAACATACAACATGTACCATTCAATACAAAAATTATTAAATATATTTTATAAATAAATCACATAATTTTCAGTGAAAAAAAATCATTGTTACCGATGTAGTTTTTAAATACAAAGCACTGATGCGTTTATTACATAAAACACACCGGTGTGTTGAATACAAAAAAACCCACCAGATAGTTTAATTCATTTTTTTTTAATTTGTGAATTACAACAATGCAATATATATAGAAGACATCACAATGACTACAATAGAAAATAAAAACATAGGAAAACAATTAAACATTCATAAAAAAAACAATAGAAAAATTACACACACATGAGAAGAAATTTAAAAAATATATGTGACAACATTTTCTCTGTTGTTTAGATGAGAAAACATCGACGATATTTTTCTTTATGCACAATATTTTTTAATTAAAAAAAAAATATTCCTCGCTTTACAGCTGCCCCTTATATATAAATGCACCGATGTGTTTCTATAAAAATGACACACCGAAAAATAAAAAAAATGTTTTTAAAAAAAACGTCAAATTGGAAATTGTTTAAATAAAAAAGTTAGAGGGATGACTATGTTTGTGATCCGATGAAATAAGTGGTCCCTTTGCATCAAATTTAAAACACTTATATATAGAAAAACAAACCCATTAGATCTAAAATGCCTAAAATGAAAATCCTTAATTCTTAAGTGATATAGGGAGTTAAACCCTAGGGTGAAATTTTACAATCATGTAAGCAAAAAAAACATGGGTATAAGGTAAGTATGGATTTTTTTTTTATCTAAATTTTAGTTAAAATCCAAATATGAATACAATTTGTAAATTTTTTTATTATCAAAATAAAGAGTAAAATTTAATTTTTTTACTATTTAAGGTTTTTAGTGAATCTCCATACCCTTCAAATACTGATTTTCTAAATATTTTTGGTGTTCCAAAGTATTCTTCTGCTCCATAATTCTCCTCGATATGTATTTCTTCCAAATATGTCTCTTGTAAGTTTTGGAAAAATAATGAAAATATTGAATACCTTAATATTTAAAAAACTTTATGAAAAGGGTTTAGAGTGAATCACCATACCCTTCAAATTCTCATATTTTGAATAATATTGTGGTTCCAAAGTATTCTTCTACTTCACAATGTTCCTATGAATGTCTCTCTTACTATCACACATCCAAAAATATACCCAAATAATTTTATTTATTTTTTTAATTTATTTATTAAGTTCATAAATGTAATGTAATTCACAATATTTAATATATTTATTTAAACAGTTTGACTCCATAGTACTTCATATGATGTGCTTATGTTACTTTTATTAAACATGGTCACAACATTGTTAATGATCTAAGGAAATGAAAATCTTTAATTTTTACCATCATTTTGGTAACTCAGGTCCATGAAGGAAGATGTTTTAAACTAGCATGATGATCAATGAGCCCCTTGGTAATCTTTGCAATTATCTATAAACATAGAACCATAGACTCCATAGTTAGAGTCGTAATAATTATTTGGAAGGATTTATATGATAGTTGTTCCTTGCAATAACGGACCATAGAGTATTACCTATTGCATTTATATTCATTGTTACTATGATAACCATGCACTTACTCTTCCTTATGTACTATTCACTTATTGTGATTAAAATTCTTACACAGTTTTCAATGTAGTTTGTTTAATGCACCTCAGAACGTTTGGAACCCTAATGTCGAGCTTTTAATGGTGAAGGTATATGGCTTAATCTTGACCGTTCCATTTAACAAATGTCAAAAGGATCCACGTCCACCTATTGGAGTACATCGTTTTGAACTTAGAAAGGGTTTTGTATTCATTATGACTTCTCTAAACTCCCAAACCTAGAATTACTCCTTTCGTTTTATTTGTAAGAACATGTTCCTTTGTGTGGGAAAATGGTCAATGTTGTTCTCTATCTTCGTAAAATTTTATCTCTGAAAATGATTTCAAACTATCTATGATTTTTGTTCATTACACAGTTCCTGAATTTCCTTAAACCTCATTTTTTGTGTCTTATTAACTAGAGGTTTAGAGTTATGTTCTTAAGGATCTCAGCTATGTAGAAAAATTGTAACAGTTGGGGTTTAAACTTGCAACCTTTTTCGTTTTCAAAGGCCAATCACGTTGGGTGATATTGAAGTTTTTAGTGGTCACTACATCTACAGTTGAAGGCGATGGGATTTCATAAGACATTACACATGTCTTCTTCTCTATGGATAAGATCCTGACAGTTTTAAGGATAGGCCATCATGATTCCTGGTATTTACAATCATATTTACGCCCTTACTCCATTGTTTAAATAATATTTTCACTTCTTGGTGTAATGGAGGTTCTCCTCTATTTCATTTAATATATTTTGGCTAGAAATTGTCTCATTCTCGGATTATTGTTGACTATGGTGTCCAAGGGAAAATATTTGAACAATTGGTAGGAACCAAATCATCAAGTCTATTTTTCTATCCCTCTCATATTGATTTTTGAAACACCAACTATCCTAAATGAAAGAATTAGGTATTAATGACTATTTATTTTATGTTTGTTGTGTGTCCGAAAATAGGCTTATCGACTTATTCCCATCATGAATTTCATGGATGGATGACCTTGTTCTCAAGTATCATTACCCTACGGTTTACTATAGATTTCAAACTTTGTATTACATATTTATGTTTCCTCACATGTATTATTGGCTTCCCAAAATTTAATCCTCGTAGAAGAATGTATAGGTCTAGTATGTTTAAATTTACAAATTTCCTATAATAGACTCTTATGATACCTCTGTTACAGAGTTGTGAGGTTCTATTTAAACTAGGAAAAGCTATTTTATGAATTTTATACTCTCATTATTTTATGCACTTTAAAAAGGACCTTAATGTAACATCTCTCTCTTGCGCGCACTTTTGATGTGACTTACTCTTTGAGGACACTTGCGTGCAAGTGATTCGGTTCATTATATGAGTGATTTCTTTGCTTATGGATTTTGATGTTGAGATTGTGATTTATGATGTTATGTTATGTTATGATCTATAGACATGTGTTATTGACTGGTTTATCCTAAGTGTGCAGGAATCTTGATAAATTGAGGATGTCGATGACATCGATGGACCTCCTTGGACTCTGGATCAAGTCAGGGAGTGGATTGTTTATGGTTTATGTATTTTTGTTATTGAATATGTGACATATGACTGATATAATATGATGTTGTTTATGGATCGCTGACATGTTTGTTGATGGATGCAGGTTGACGATAGCTTGCTAATCAGACTCAAATTTGGATTAAAGGGTTCATGCAAGACAACCAGAGATATTGAGGGACAGGTGTGACATCAACCCTGCCACAACCTACTAGCACTCCCACTATTATAACCTAAGTCTAAACCCTTGCCTCTCCAATCTCCTTTCCCTATGCCTTCATTGAATTTTTCCTCTTCAAGTTGATTAAGTCAGTTTCCCATTACTGAGTGACTTGGTTCTTATTCGTTTCTTTCTTGATTGAATCTTTGCGCATTTTTGTTTCTATTGTTTCTTGAAGGATAATTACATGTCGTATTTGGTTCAGAATGTTTGTCATCATGTTTTTCGTTGATTGAGCTCGCAACAGGTCAACAAAGTCTTTTGTATGCACAGGAAATGCCCGTGGACAAATGAAACAATCTAGAGAAGTCAATTTCTGGCTCAGATTGTGGTTACATATAGGTTAATTTTCAATGATGGAGATCCATCATGGCAATCAGATCAACGATTTTCGTCCATTCATGGGTGCATAATCTCTTGAAGTTTAACATTAGGAATATTATCCGAAGAGCTGAAGAGACGAAGTCCCGAAGAGATGAATCCTGAAGTATCGAAGTGAATCTGGACCATCCATTAGCAAGGACATGTGGAAGCAGATCATTCACTTCGATGATTTTCCTCTGGGATATTTCCAAGAAAAACGTTCAAAAATCCCAAATCTTGAAGCCTCGAAGTGAATCTAGACCGTTCATCACCAAGAACACATGGAGGCAGATCATTCACTTCGGTGACAGGACACTTTGAAGGATTGCATGACCAGGGAGACAAAAAATAGTGATGCCCGAACTCCCGAAATGAACCTGGACCGTCCAAATCTAGAGGCCACATGGAGGCATATCTCTCACTTCGGGAGTACGACACTCTGGAGGATGGTAATAAATTTGAATTAAAATGTCTCGAATCCCAAACTCCTGAAGTAATTATGGATCGTTCATCTCAAATCAACCAACATCGTTGATCCTTGCAACAAGTAAGGAAGGAATATTACCCAGATCATAGATTGTGACACGATCGATGGCCACAATTCATTGTGGGGACGTAAACTTTGTGGACGTTAATTTTCTGGAGTGGTCCCACAATTGGAACCATGGTATTGTTGGAAGGGTACGTGGCATCTTGTGGGGGATTATGGGCCCAAAGGAAGTGTGGACCCAAACGACCCTTGACAACTTCCACAATCACGTGTTTATATAACATTAGTTCACCGCTTCACCTCCATTCACCTCCACTCATTCCACTCACTACTCTCTCTCCTCTCACCACCTGACACTTGTCCTCCACTCACCTCCATGTAATACAAATCCACTCATATCACCTATCACCTCCATGCATCATGTTTTCCTATTGGATGATCACCTCCATGTCTTCTTGTTCACGAACAGGTCATCACAGTGAAAGTGGGGAGAAGGGTGATTTACAGTCGAGATAGAGTGTGATTATATTCTGAAAGCTCTGATATAGACATAGAGTTAAGTCTCAGTCACATGTTGACACAGATTGGTTCCAGAACACTTGAGTTGACTACCTCTTCCTCAAACAAAGATTTTTTCATGCACCCAGTTGTCTCCAGTGGACTCCAATAGCTCGCAGGCATGCCATTACTCAACATACAACTCTGTTATGTCACTCCAAGGCCTATTTTCTTCCAATTCAGTTCCTCCAATGCATGCATTAGTTCTATCTCAGAGACAATAATAGTTTTTAATTGATTAATTCCATCATTTTATTAGATTAGATACAAGATGGTTTTTTGTGTGTGATAAGAACCACTCTTGTTGACTAAGTGCAGTGTCTTAGTGAAGTTAATAATGTGTTCTACAAACAATTACCTAAAATTAGGTCTCAATCCCCTAAGGACGAGAACCTTTGCAACTCTGTTAACTAGGGGGTCTTTGAATGTTTTGATGGTCGAATATTTTGGGAAAGAATAACACCACATCAAGCTGGTTGGATCCATTCTAGGCATGGATTAAAGCTCTCTACCTTGCGAAAATACTTTTGATGACAACGTTTCGTTCAAATATTCATGTGTTTTATCTTATCTTGAATGAAGTTTTTTATTTGTGCAAAGTACATGTCATTTATTTTCATCTATTGTAACTTATTTTTACTCATATGAAACCTGTCAAACAACTATTTCTTTGGTGAATATTTTTTTTTGCAACCTACGGGAGTAATTGTGTTTTTGATACATGTTTAATGCCTTGATATGAAAGCTTAAGTATTGAACTTCTTGCAGAAGATTATTCATTGAGTAGTCTGTTGTTTCCCTTTGTTTTCTATTATTTCACTGGTCTTTCATTAGTGTGCCACCAGACAAGGAGGACACTCATCCATATCCTTTTTCCAACCCAACCTTTCTTTTCTCTTGATAGAATAACCCTCTCACCAACCAACAAGAATTAAAAGAGACAATCATTATAAATTGATAGGTGGCCTAGATTTTCTCTTTAGCAATCATGTGTAGACCTTAGGACCAACACCCGCTGTGGCTCGAACTGTAAGTTAAGGATTACCTAGTTCGAGAGATCCACGATGTCATGCGGGAAGACTAAGACAATCGTTCACGTAGGTTATAAGAGGTGCACAATAAGGTAGATTCATTATTCCTTAGAGGACCGTAGTCTTCCACAAGGTCACCTAACAAAGTATTGACTCAAAGGGATTCACATCTACCAAAATCAGTCAAAAGCGAGTGGAACCCTTCGATCACGTAGTGCATCTTGAAGGGCACGTCGCATAAATAAAACATGAATGCAGGCGAGTGGTACCCTTGGAGAATGTAGTGCGTCTTAAAGGGAACGTCATGGTTCTAACACTGGTGAGTCAATGAACATAGGTATGTAAAAAAAACTATCTCATTTTAACTTGGTTAGCCTTAAGATAATTGTTGCATGAGTAAAGTTTAGAAATTTATAAAATTTCACTTAAAAACAATTTTGTTGAGCCTAGTTTAATTTAAAGCCTTGGTCTAAGTAGGACTAAGAAAAAAAATTTAATAACGCAAGTAATAAAGGGGGATGAAGAAAATGGGGGTAAAAATTTAAGTTAAAAAATTAATGGAGGATTAAATTATTTAAGAGATTAATTGTTGGCTAAATGAAAAACTTGCTAATTTAGAACTTAGACCAAAAAGGGAAAACTTAATTACAAATGGAATGTGGAACATAGAAGAGAATATAGTCTAGAAAACTTTCCAATTTTAAAGTCAACTAAGATTTAAGAAAGGCATCGGTCATTAAGGGAATCTTAGGGAATACAGGGACATTGAGGAGCATTTGTAGGAACGCATTTAGGTGGGTAAGGGAATTTGGCAATTTAATTTATTTAATTAAAGGAATTTCTGGTGCAACTAAGGGATTGGGTGACAAGTGTATGCGAGAGAGTTTACCTAATTAATTTTTAATAAAAATAATTTAATATGCGTTATGGAAATAAGTCACTAAGAAAACTCTTTAAAAGAAATGGTTGAGGAGGAGGATGGATCAGTTCTGGCATGCGTAAGGTTATGCTGTCGGATTTTACTTTTGCCTGATTTTTCTTGTGGGAGTTGGGATACCGAGCTTGAATAGGGAGTGGTAGTCAACCTTGCAAGGAGAAGTGGGAGCTAGCTTTCTCTGGTTTGTGTGTGTGGCCCCTTTGCAGCTCGAGGGGCTAAGGGGGAAGAAGAGTGTCCCTAGAATTGGCTGGGAGGTACTGGTGACGGTCTCTGTGATTAGAAAGCGGGAGGACATAAGGATCGCTAGTGTCGAAGAACATTCCAAGTCTGGATTCGTCGGTGGAGGTATTCTCCTTGTTGCTTCAAACGTAATAATATTGGTTGTCTTTGTGTTGTTTCTATTTTTCTGCAGATGTAATAAAAATGTTGTTAACAAGGTATTCTCCTTGTCGCTTGAAATGTAATAAGATTGGTTGTATATGTATTGTTTCTATTTCTCTGCAGATGTAATAAAAATGTTGTTAACAATGTATTCTCCTTGTCGATTGAAGAAATATAATAAGATCAATTGTATATGTATTGTTTCTATTTATCTACAAATGTAATAAAATGTTGTTAACAATATATTCTCATTGTCGCTTGAAATGTAATAAGATCGATTATATATGTATTGTTTCTATTTCTTTGTAGATGTAATAAAAATGTTGTTAACAAATGTATTCTCCTTGTTGCTTGAAGTGAATTAGATCAGTTGTATATGTATTGTTTTTATTTCTCTGTAGATGTAATAAAAATACTGTAAACAAATGTATTCTTCTTGTGCTTGTAAATTTTAAATGCTAGATGGGTAAATTCACTGGAATCCTTGATGTGATCTGGTTGGTATGCGTGGTTCGCAGCTGGGAGTCTCAGACACAAAATTCAATATTCCCTTAGATAAGAGCTGTTGAATTGTAGGGGCCGAATAAATTAAAAAAACATTTATTTTACAACATAGCAGTAAAATTCAAGAGTTTCCTTCATTTAGCACATTCGCATACAAATTTATCAATAATAATAAAATTTTATAATAGATTAAAAACAATTGAAAATTTTTAAATAACTGAACCTTATGCTAATAACCCTCCATTTGTCCGCTTTCCTTCTTGACCATTGTTGCACTGTAAAACAATGCCCAAAACCTAGTTCCACCCTGCCAATTAGGTAACTTCCTAGCTCCAAGATATCATATGGATATCCTGCCCCCCGTGCCCAAAACCTCCAGCAACCCCGGTGCCTGACTGATACAATCCCACTCCAAAATTCCACTTTTCTCTCTGCAAATCCCATAGCCCCCAAAATCCATCCCCAATCTCCCGTAGAATGTCCTTCTCATAAACCTCCTTCTCCTCCATATCCCTCCTTCACCGACTTCACCCCCCATTTACTTCCTACCTAACCCATTTATTACCTTCTTATCCTTTCATCGTTAATGCCCATTATCCCCTTTATTATTATTTTATCCGATATTTAATGTCTTACCCCTTTGAATTAATATCTATCCCTTTCCATGTACGTAACTCTTAATTTATTAAAATAATTTATTAACCCCCCTTTAATCCTTTACTTAATTAATTAATCCTTGACAATCATGAATAATTAATTACTAATAAATAATTAGTTAATGTTATTTTAAGAAATATTTTTTGTTTATCTAATCTTTTAGGACAGTTAGATTATTAATTTAATTATAATTAATAATCATATACATCTATTTAAGCAGGGTTGTTACATACACCCACCCTTCAGGAAACTTCGTCTCGAAGTTAAGGTATCTTATGGTACAAAGGAGAAGAAACATGGTTCACACATTCATAACAAGTAA
>ML781137.1:399033-427518 GCA_009831015.1 Picea engelmannii | reverse complement strand
TAGGAGTAAGCCTAGACGGAAGAAGTTCCTGTCAAGGTGACAGTGTGGGCAGGGACTTAGACATTGTGTCTCCGAGGGCACACTAAGTGAGCCGGACTTAGCTCACGTTTGCAAGTGTGCATAAGGGCGACAACAAGACCTAAAATTCTACTTTTTCCATATGAAGTCCATTGAGGTTGGAACCACTCTCAAACATCCTAAAACAATTAATGATAATGTTAAAAATTTAAGTAAAATGATGAAAATGAAAGATAAAAGAGAATGTCACCTTTACTTACCATAAATTACTTTGAATGTCACTTTGAATGAAGATAAAAGAATTTAATATTACACAAATTACTAGGCTGGGTGAAATGGAGGGGGTGGGGACCTCTTTAAATAACATTAGTAAGGTAGAATAACCCTTAGTTGTACACTAAAACACCTCACAACTGCAACTTGCATGATAAAACATGAGTCGGGGTCCTTTTCTAAGCAAGACACATGTCCTATTTTCAGGCCATACATGTCTTGTGAACATGAGACATTGCAATTTCGTGTCAGCCACGAATTAGGTCGAATCGAGTCTGACACATTGGACACGCAACACAGCGGGGGATTCAAACATGTCATGTGACTTAGGATGTGAATTAGTTGCATAATTTTTTAAGTTATTACAACAAAGTATAGTTTCTGGGTTAGTAAATTATTGGCAATAATTTATGTGTGTTGAGTAATTTTAAGTTAACATGGTATCAGAGCTCAGCCTCTGAATACAAAAGAGACCAAGTCGACTTGCTGTGAGGACTAGGTGGAATTAGCAAGGGGGACGAGTTACAAAAAGGGTGTGTTAGTCAAAGCAACTGACTTAATGCCCAGTGCAGGCTTGAGGTTTGAAGATAGGATGGAAAGGGCCTCAAACTTCAATCCATGGACATAACGAATTGGATTGTTGCTAGAGGAACAACGAATGTGGGAGTTTGTTGAAGGGAAAGAAGTACTTCCAGCTGATCTAACACAACAACAAGCTCATCCCAAGAAGGATATGAAGACAAGGAGGATCATTTTGATGGAGTCAAAGACTACATTAGTCCTCATCTGTCTAGCAAGAAGACAACTAAGGATATGTGGGAGGCTCTAGTTAAACTGTACCAATCTAATAACCAAAGTAGAAAGATGTTTCTCCGAGAGAAAAAACTCAGAGGCATGAAGATGGCCAAGAGAGAGTTAGTGGTTACATATCTCACCAAGTTCACTCAGATCAGAGATGAATGGGCAGTGGTTGGGGAGACTGTGGACGAGACAGAGTTGATGAGGACAACCTTGAATAGCTTCACCAAACAGTGGGACGTGTTTGTCCAAGGAGTGGTGGCTCGGGAGAAACTCCATGATTGGGAGAGCTTATGGGATAACTTCACCCAAGAGGAGTTGCAAGTTGATTCCTCACAAGCTAGCTAGTTGTTGGCGATGCGTTGCGTGTGGTTATAAGACCCTAGGTTCGAGTTATCTTTGACCAACAAAGCCCTCCAGACACCAGCCCTTTCGACATCACCTACATGTACAAATGCAGTCTCACTCGAGGTATCTATTGGGATTGCAAGAACCAAGTTTCTGCAGTAATGAGGGAATGAGAGGTGACCATTCTATTCATTCTTGCTTATTGGTTATGTGTGTGTTGTCTTGTCTTTGTTCTTTATTAGCTACTTAGTGATTTCAAATTCATACTACCATTATATTCCAGATTACAACATAAACCCATTACTGTGACAATTGTGCAACGAGTATACATAAGACAAGTCTAATCTAATAAACATCCAAATAGAATCCATAAACAATCACCCAAAAGACAATTAACACGGGAGTTAACGTGGTTGACCCAACTATGGGCTACGTCCACAACGACTAGCTTCTTTATTATGTGTTTGGTAAGTGCTTTAGGCTTACGCACTGCGCTTACAAAGATATGTCATGATTATATTTCCTTTCCCCTAGTCTAGCTACTCTACAATGCAAGCCTCCCTCTCTCTCTCTGCATCATTTCCCTAGCATTCAGACATAGATTCCTTTCTTCGACAGAGTAGAACAGAACCATAACAATAACTAGCAGAGAACCCAATATGAGGAACCCCTATTCTCCCAACCCATTACATATTTATACATAAATTATAGGGCTTAAACCCTACTTTGTTCATCCCAAAAACCTATTACAATGCATGACTACTCCAATTAACTGGTTGTTCAAGCTGCTTTCACATGTTTTTCCGCATACGTGCTACTTTTGCACTCTTACTGTTGTTTTTTTTGTGTGCATCCTTTTATCTTTAGCATGTCAAGCTATCATCCTTTTTTTTCGCCAGCTTTCTACTCTTGTTGTATTCTTTGCTTTATTCTTCTCTTATTGTGTGTTTTACTTCTGGATGCGCCTCAACTGCACACTCCCTAGTCTTTCGTCTTCTTCTACGCACATCTTCTATACTTAAGATTTTTATCAAAATTGTATCTAAAACTGTTTGTTCAACAGGCCCCCAACACTCACCTATGGCTCATCCCGAGCCACTTAGGCCTATTGTGCACTTATCCTCTCTTGGATAAACTTCTTGGAGGCTTCCTTGGCTGTCGTAACTTCCTTTATGATTGTTTTCTCTGTTTCCACAATCTCTTCGACCCCTTGCGCAGTCAAGGCTGTAAGTTTTTCTTCTGCTTCACGGGTTGTTTGTTTCACCTTGCCCTGTGCAGTGGCCAGTTCACCGATGATCCGGATTATTTTCGGAACGAAATGAAAGAAGAGATATTACAATGAAATACTCATAAAAATTGTCAAAAATAGAGAAATACAACAATACATGATTTCTATTAATGAAAGAAATGTATAGAGACTGTAAAAATACAGAGTGCAAGACTCACTAGAATGGTGGAAGTTTTATCTCTAAGAAGAGATGTGACGACTATGCTCATTCGCAAGCAAATGATTACAATGAGGCTCTGAAGGCCTTTTTATGATAAAC
Organism: Picea engelmannii; assembly: GCA_009831015.1. Taxonomy (NCBI): domain Eukaryota; kingdom Viridiplantae; phylum Streptophyta; class Pinopsida; order Pinales; family Pinaceae; genus Picea; species Picea engelmannii. The sequence goes on along the minus strand of ML781137.1, from coordinate 424,534 downwards.
ATGAATGCCAAAACCCTAGACATCCAAAACCCTAACCCTAGGAGATGAAGTGTCAAAAGTCATGTGGGCCTTGTTGGGGTAAGTTAGTACATCAAATTCTTGGGGTCGTAAGTTTTGCATACAATCTTTATTTTAGGAGTGTGATAGCCCGTTGGAAAGGTCTTTTTGAGAACTACGCATTATGCCATCAAACTCAGACTATGTATATAGTTTGACTGTGGCAAGCCAGGAAAACACTGTTTACGGCCCAAAACGACCCTGGCAGTACAGAAAGATGTATTGACATGAAAACTTCCAAAATAAGCCAGTTGGAATAGGTGGGAAGCCACCGATATCCACCTAGATGTTGTGTAGGGCTTCAGGACAGCCCTAGAAGTGCAGAACCCTCAATTACAAAGAAATGTCTCCATTACAGAGAAACGTGTTGAACTGAAAACTGCCAAGATGAGCTAGTTGGAATTTGGAACAGGTGGGTGGCCACCTATATCCACCTAGATCAATCCTTCCTCCTTAGGAAGCAATTTTTTCCATTTCATTGAGTGTTCATGGAAGAGGGGAAAACGTTTTATGAATCTGAATCTTGGTGAGTTGTGTACCTTGTTGGAGAAGTTGTGTTGTTTGGTCTGTAGAAGGTTTCCATGAACCTGTTGTTGGAGGGGTTGAATATGTTCCACCAACATGTTGTCTCTAGGATTGACGGGGCATTGTGTAGGCACCATTGTAGGTGAAGAAACAATACCTTCTTTCTCTTTTGCAATCTGCTTCTACTGGATAGAAGGTGTTGAGGTTGTAGTGGTTGTAGTGGCCTTTTGTGCATCATTTGAACAAACTATGAAGACTTTGAATTTTGTAGTATGAGAGATTACCATGCGACACTGTTTTGGTGGAACAATAGTCGGAACTACCTTTGGTATCCTATAGAGTTGACCCCCTAGAGTAATAATGACACTACAGGATCAAGACTCATAAACAACATGACGTTTCCACATATATGATTGGCCCAAAACATCACATACATCAAGAGGGGCAACATCACACACTACTTCATCCTTGAGGGACACGAAGGACATGGAAATACTAGTATCTGACATGGGCACAACAACCCCTGGAAACATGACTTGGAGGACACGAAAATACTAGTATCTGACATGGGCACAACGACCCCCGGAAACATGACACGGAGTACACATTATACACACACACACACACACACACACACCTGTTAGTTTTTGTTGTGCTATTTTAGTTAAATAACTCAATTGTGAACTAAGTCACCTGACACAGGGACACAAGACACGTTATATATATATTAAAATTTAAATTATGAATTACACATACAAAAATAAAATAATTAAACTATAAACATTTACATGATGATGATACAAATTCAATCATACAACTAGCACTACTATTAACTTAGTCAGTATTAAGTTACTTACTTACTAACATAAATGATGACATTGCCAACTCGACACTGTTGTCCAAACCCATATCATCAAGAAACACATCCCACATCTTTGTCTTTACCTTCAACCACTCTTCTCTATGCACAATGCCTGCAAATAAGACACATGTTGGTGTGCACATACACCACTAGGTCAGTTGACACGATAACGAAGAGAAGAGTTCAGCATAAACGTTTATACTTAAGTGAAGGGTACATTTTTATTGGGGTCGTGACAGAAGAGTTCAACAATCAATGCCACTGGCATCAAGGTACATAAAGGGCTTGGTTCCCTTGATTAAAAGACAGTTATATACCCTCATAGATGATAGAATCCAGTGGAAACATTGCAATCTTGCCAATCTTCAAATCTCGAAAACCGTTAAGTCTGTTGAATTTTGAGTGGGAGGTTGGAACCACTCTCAAACATCCTGAAACAATTAATAATAATGTTAAAAATTTAAGTAAAATGATGAAAATGAAAGATAAAAGAGAATGTCACTTTTACTTACCATAAATTACTTTGAATGTCACTTTGAATGAAGATAAAAGAATTTAATATTACCATAAATTACTAGTGTGGGTGAAATGGAGGGGGTGGGGACCTCTTTAAATAGCACTAGTAAGGTAGAATAACCCTTAGTTGCACACTAAAACACCTGACAACTGCAACTTGCATGAGAAAACATGAGCCAGGGTCCTTTTCTAAGCAAGACATGTGTCTTATTTTTAGGACACGCGTGTCTTGTGAACATGGGACGTTGCATTTTCATGTCAGACATGAATTAGGTCGAATCGATTCTGACACATTGGACACGCAACACAACGACAGATTTGGACGTGTCATGTGACTTAGGCTGTGAATTAGTTGCATAATTTCCGAAGTTATTACAACAAAGTATAATTTATGGGTTAGTAAATTATTGGCAATAATTTGTGTTGAGTTATATAAAGTTAACATGGTATCAGAGCTCAGCCTTTGAATACAGAAGAGACCAAGTCGACTTGCTGTGAAGGCTAGGTGTGAATTAGCAAGGGGGACGAGTTACTAGAAAGGGTGTGTAAGTCAAAGCAACTGACTTAATGGCCAGTTCGGGCTTGAGGTTTGAAGATAGGCTAGAAAGGGCCTCAAACTTCAATCCATGGAGAGAACGAATTGGATTGTTGCTAGAGGAACAAGGATTGTGGGATCTTGTTGAAGGGAAAGAAGTACTTCTAGCTAATCTAGCACAACAACAAGATCATCTCAAGAAGGATATGAAGAAAAGGAGGATCATTGTTGATGGAGTCAAAGACTACATTAGTCCTCATCTGTCTAGCAAGAAGACAACTAAGGATATGTGGGAGGCCCTAGTTAAACTGTACCAATCTGATAACCAAAGCAGAAAGATGTTTCTCCGAGAGAAAAAAACTCAGAGGCATGAAGATAGCCAAGGGAGAGTTAATGGTTACATATCTCACCAAGTTCACTCATATCAGAGATGAATGGGCAGTTGTTGGGGAGACTGTGGACGAGACAGAGCTGATGAGGACAACCTTGAATAACTTCACCAAACAGTGGGACGTGTTTGTTCGAAGAGTGGTGGCTCAGGAGAAATTCACTGGTTGGGAGAGGTTATGGGATAACTTCACCCAAGACGAGCTGGAAGTTGATTCCTCACAGGCTAGCCAGTTGTTGGCATTGCGTTGTGTGTGGTTATAAGACCCTAGGTTCGAGTTATCTTTGACCAACAAAGCCCTCCAAACACCATCCCTTTCGACATCACCTACATGTACAAATGAAGTCTCACCCGAGGTATCTATTGAGATTGCAAGAACCAGGTTTCTGCAGTAGTGAGGGAATGAGAGGTGCTCATTCTATTCATTCTTGCTTATTGGTTATGTGTGCGTTGTCTTGTCTTTGTTCTTTATTATCTACTTAGTGATTTCAGATTCATACTACCATTATATTCCAGATTACAACATAAACCCATTACTGTGACAATTGTGCAACGAGTATACATAAGACAAGTCTAATCTAATAAACATCCAAACAAAATCCATGAACAATCACCCAAAAGACAATTAACACATGAGTTAGCGTGGTTCACCCAACTCTGGGCTACGTCCACAACGACTGGCTTCTTTATTATGTGTTTGGTAAGTGCTTTAGGCTTGTGCACTGTGCTTACAAAGATACATCATGGTTATCTTTCCTTTCCCCTAGCCTAGCTACTCTACAATGCAAGCCTCCCTCTCTCTCTCTCTGCATCATTTCTCTAGCATTCAGACATAGATTCCTTTATTCGACAGAGTAGAACAGAACCATAACAATAACTAGAAGAGAACCCAATATGAGGAAACCCTATTCTCCCAACCCATTAGATATTTATACATAAATTCTAGGGCTTAAACCCTACTTTGTTCATCCCAAAACCCTATTACAATGCATGACTACTCTAGTTAACTGGTTGTTTGGGCTGCTTTCACCTGTTTTTTTGTCTGTGTGCTACTTTTGCACTCTTATTGTTGTTGGTTTTTTTTTGCATCCTTTTATCTTTAGCATGTCAAGCTATCATCAATTTTATTTCGCTCGCTTTCTACTCTTGCTTTATTCTCTACATTATTCTTCTCTTACTGCGCATTGTACTTCTGGATGTGCCTCAACTGCACATTCCCTAGTCTTTCGTCTTCTTCTACGCACATCTTTTATACTTAAGATTTTTATCAAAATTGTATCTAAAATTGTTTGTCCAACAGGCCCCCAACACTCAGATGTGGCTCATCTCGAGCCACTTAGGCCTGTTTTTCACTTCTCCTCTCTTTGATGAACTTCTTGGAGGCTTCCTTGGTTGTCGCAACTTCCTTTATGATTGTTTTCTCTGTTTCCACAATTTCTTCGACCCCTTGCGTAGTCAAGGTTGTAAGTTTTTCTTCTGCTTCATGGGTTGTTTGTTTCATATTACCTTGTGCAGTGGCCAGTTCACCAATGATCTGGATTATTTTCGGAACGAAATGAAAGCAGAAATATTACAATGAAATACTCAAAAAAATTGTCAAAAATAGAGAAATACAACAATACATGATTTCTATTAATGAAAGAAATGTACAGAGATTGTAAAAATACTGAGTGCAAGACTTGCTAGAATGTTGGCAGCTTTATCTCTGAGAAGAGATGTGACGACTATGCTCATTCGCAAGAAGATGATTACAATGAGGATTTGAAGGTCTTTTTATGATAAACATGAATGCCAAAACCCTAGACATAAAAAAACCTAACCCTATGAGATGAAGCGCCAAAAGTCATGTGGATAAGTTAGTACATCAACTTCCCAGGGTCATAACTTTTGCATACAATCTATGTTTTAGGAGTGTGATAGCCCGTTGGAAAGGTCTTTTTGAGAACTATGCATTATGCCATCAAATTTTGACTCTGTCTATAGTTTGATTGTGGCAAGCCAAGAAAACATTGTTTAGGGCCCCAAAATGGCCTCGGAAGTACATAAAGATGTACTAATATGAAAACTTCCAAAATAAGCTAGTTGGAATAGGTGGGCAGCCACCAATATCCACCTGGATGTTGTGTAGGGTTTCAGGACAGACCCAGAAGTGCATAACTCACAATTAAAAAGAAATGTCTCCATTAAAAATAAACATGTTGAACTGAAAACTGTCAAGATGAGCTAGTTGGAATTTGGAACAGGTGGGTGGCCACCAATATCCACCTGGATCAATCCTCCCTCCTTAGGAAGCAATGGTCTCCATTGCATTGAGTGCTCAAGAAATAGGGGAAGGAATTTTTTGAATCTGAATCTTGGTGAGTTGCGTACCTTGTTGGAGAAGTTGTGTTGCTTGGTTTGTGAAAAGATGTCACGAACTTGTTGCTTGCGGGGTTGAATTTGTTCCACCAACCTGTTGTCTCTGGGATTGACGGGGCATTGTGTAGGCACCATTGTAGGTGAAGAAACGATATCTTCTTTCTCCTTTGCAATCTGCTTCTACTGGATAGAAGGTGTTGAGGTTGCAGTGGTTGTAGTGGCCTTTTGTGCATCATTTGAATAGAGTGTGAAGAGTATGAATTTTGCAGTATGAGAGATTACCATGCGACACTGTTTTGGTGGAAAAGTAGTCAGAACTACATCTGGTATCCTATAGAGTTGACCCCCCAGAGTAATAATGACACTACAAGATCGAGACTCATAAACAACATGGCGTTTCCACATATATGGTTGACCCAAAACAACATCACAAGCATCAAGAGGGGCAACATCACACATTACCTCATCCTTGAGGGACACGAATGACACAAAATACTAGTATTTGACATGGGCACAACAACCCCTGGAAGCATGACATGGAGGACACGAAAATACTAGTATCTAACATGGGCATAGTGACCCTCGAAAGCATGACACAGAGGACACGTTATATATACACACACACACACACACACACACACACCTGTTAGTTTCTATTGTAATATTTTCTCAATTGTGAACTAAGTCACCTGACACAGGGACACATGACACGTTATATATATATATATATATATATATATATATATATATATATATATTAAAATTTAAATTATGAATTACACATATAAAAATGAAATAATTAAACTATAAACATTTACATGATGATGATGATACAAATTCAATCATACAACTAGCACTACTACTAACTTAGTAAGTACTAAGTTACTAACTTACTAACATAAATGATGACATTGCCAACTCAACACTATTGTCCAAACCCATATCATTAGGAAACACATCCCACATCTTTGTCTTTCCCTTCAACCACTCTTCTCTCTGCCCAGTGCCTACAAATAAGACACAGGTTGGTGTGCACATACACCACTAAGTCACTCGACACGATGACAAAGAGAAGAGTTCAACATAAGCGTTTATACTTAAGTGAAGGGTACATTTTTATTGGGGTCATGACAGAAGAGTTCAACAATCAATGCCATTGACATCGAGGTACATAAAGGGCTTTGTGCCCTTGATTAAATGTCAGTTCCATAACCTCATAGATGATAGAATCCAGTGGAAACATTGCAATCTTGCCAATCTTGAAATCTCGAAAACCGTTAAGTCTGTTGAACTTTGAATGTGACCTAAAATTCTACTTTTTCCATATGGAGTCCATTGAGGTTGGAACCACTCTCAAACATCCTGAAACAATTAATGATAATGTTAAAAATTTAAGTAAAATGATGAAAATGAAAAATAAAAGAGAATGCCACGTTTACTTACCATAAATTACTTTGAATGTCACTTTGAATGAAGATAAAAGAATTTAATATTACCATAAATTACTAAGGTGGGTGAAATGGAGGGGGTGGTGACCTCTTTAAATAGAATTAATAAGGTAGAATAACCCTTAGTTGCACACTAAAACACCTGACAACTGCAACTTGCATGAGAAAACATGAGCTGAGGTCCTTTTCTAAGCAAGACACGTGTCTTATTTTCAGGACACACATGTCTTGTGTACATGAAATGTTGCAATTTTGTGCCAGACACGAATTAGGTCGAATCGAGTCTGACACGTTGGACACACGACATGGCAGGGGATTTGGACGTGTCATGTGAATAAGGCTGTGAATTAGTTGCATAATTTATGAAGTTATTACAACAAAGTATAATTTCTGGGTTAGTAAATTATTGGCAATAATTTATGTGTGTTGAGTTATAGAAAGTTAACATGGAATCAAAGCTCAGCCTCTGAAAACAGAAGAGACCAAGCTGACTTGTTGTGAGGACTAGGTGTGAATTAGCAAGGGGGGCGAGTTACCGGAAAGGGTGTGTGAGTCAAAGCAACTAACTTAATGGCTAGTGCAGGCTTGAGGTTTGAAGATAGGCTGGAAAGGGCCTCAAACTTCAATCCATGGAGAGAACGAATTGGATTGTTGCTAGAGGAACAAGGATTGTGGGAGTTTGTTGAAGGGAAAGAAGTACTTCCAGTTGATCTAACACAACAACAAGCTCATCTCAAGAAGGATATGAAGACAAGGAGGATCATTGTTGATGGAGTCAAAGACTACATTAGTCCTCATCTGTCTAGCAAGAAGACAACTAAGGATATGTGGGAGGCCCTAGTTAAACTGTACCAATCTGATAACCAAAGGAGAAAAATGTTTCTCAGAGAGAAAAAACTCAGAGGCATGAAGATGGCTAAGGGAGAGTTAGTGGTTACATATCTCACCAAGTTCACTCAGATCAAAGATGGATGGGAAGTTGTTGGGGAGACTGTGGACGAGACAGAGCTGATGAGGAAAACCTTGAATAGCTTCACCAAACAGTGGGACATGTTTGTCCGAGGAGTGGTGGCTCGGGAGAAACTCTCTGATTGGGAGAGGTTATGGGATAACTTCACCCAAGAGAAGTTGCAAGTTGATTCCTCACAGGCTAGCCATTTGTTGGCATTGCGTTGTGTGTGGTTATAAGACCCTAGGTTCGAGTTATCTTTGACCAACAAATCTGTCCAGACACCACCCCTTTTGACATCACCTACATGTACAAATGAAGTCTCACCCGAGGTATCTATTGGGATTGCAAGAACCGGGTTTTTGTAGTAGTGAGGGAATGAGAGGTGACCATTATATTCATTCTTGCTTATTGGTTATGTGTGCATTGTCTTGTCTTGTCTTTGTTCTTTATTAGCTACTTAGTGATTTCAGATTCATACTACCATTATATCCCAGATTAAGACATAAACTCATTAATGTGACAATTGTGCAACGAGTGTACATAAGACAAGTCTAATCTAATAAAAATCCAAACAGAATCCATGAACAATCACCCAAAATATAATTAACACATGAGTTAATGTGGTTCACCCAACTCTAGGCTACGTCCACAACCATTGGTTTCTTTATTATGTGTTTGGTAAGTGCTTTAGGCTTGCGCACTGCGCTTACAAAGATACAGCATGGTTATCTTTCCTTTCCCCTAGCCTAGCTACTCTACAATGCAAGCCTCCCTCTCTCTCTCTGCATAATTTCCCTAGCATTCAGACATAGATTCCTTTCTTCGACAGAGTAGAACAAAACCATAACAATAACTAGCAGAGAACCCAATATGAGGAACCCCTATTCTCCCAACCCATTACATATTTATACATAAATTATATGGCTTAAACCCTACTTTGTTCGTCTCAAAACCCTATTACAATGCATGACCACTCCAGTTAACTGGTTGTTCGCGCTGCTTTCACCTGGTTTTCCGTCTGCGTGCTACTTTTGCACTCTTACTATTGTAGTTTTTTGCGCATCCTTTTATCTTTAGCATGTCGAGCTATCATCCTTTTTTTTGGCCCACTTTCTACTCTTGCTTTATTCTCTGCTTTATTCTTCTCTTACTGCGCATTGTACTTCTCGATGCGCCTCAACTGCACACTCCCTAGTCTTTCGTCTTCTTCTACACACATCTTCTATACTTAAGATTTTTATCAAAATTGTATCTAAAATTCTTTGTCCAACAGGCCCCCAACACTCACCTGTGGCTCATCCTGAGCCACTTAGGGATGTTGCGCACTTCTCCTCTCTTGGATGAACTTCTTGGAGGCTTCCTTGGTTGTCGCAACTTCCGTTATGATTGTTTTCTTTGTTTCCACAATCTCTTCGACCCCCTGCACAGTCAAGGCTGTAAGTTTTTCTTCTGTTGCATGGGTTGTTTGTTTCACCTTGCTCTGTGCAGTGGCCAGTTCACCAATGATCCAGATTATTTTCAAAACGAAATGAAAACAAAGATATTACAATGAAATACTCATAAAAATTGTCAAAAACAGAGAAATACAACAATACATGATTTATGTTAATGAAAGAAATGTACAGAGACTGTAAAAATACAGAGTGCAAGACTCGCTAGAATGGTGGCAACTTTATCTCTGAGAAGAGATGTGACAGCTATGCTCATTCGCAAGAAGATGATTATAATGAGGCTCTAAAGTCTTTTTTATGATAAACATGAATGACAAAATCCTAGACATCCAAAAATCTAACCTTAGGAGATGAAGTGCGAAAAGTCATGTGGGCCTTGTTGGGGTAAGTTAGTACATCAACTTCTCGGGGTCGTAACTTTTGCATACAATCTTTGTTTTAGGAGTGTGATAGCCTGTTGGAAAGGTCTTTTTGAGAACTACGCATTATGCCATCAAACTTTGACTTTTTCTACAATTTGACTATGGAAAGCCAAGAAAACATTGTTTAGGGCCTCAAAACGGCCCTGGAAGTACAGAAAGATGTACTGACATGAAAAATTCCAAAATAAGCTAGTTGGAATAGGTGGGCGGCCACCAATATCCACCTGGATGTTGTGTAGGGCTTTAAGACAACCCCAGAAGTGCAGAACCCACAATTACAAAGAAATGTCCCATTACAAAGAAACGTGTTGAACTGAAAACTATCAAGATGAGCTAGTTGGAATTTGGAACAGATGGGTGGCCACCAATATCCACTTGGATCAATCCTCCCTCCTTAGGAAGCAATGGTCTCCATTGCATTAAGTGCTCAAGAAAGAGGGGAAGGCGTTTTCTGAATCTGAATCTTGGTGAGTTGTGTACCTTGTTGGAGAAGTTGTGTTGTTTGGTTTGTGGAAGGATGTCACGAACCTGTTGCTGGCAGGGTTGAATATGTTTCACCAACTTGTTGTCTCTGGGATTGACGGGGCATTGTGTAGGCACCATTGTAAGTGAAGAAACGATATCTTCTTTCTCTTCTGCAATCTGCTTCTACTGGATAGAAGGTGTTGAGGCTGAAGTGGTTGTAGTGGCCTTTTGTGCATCATTTGAACAGACTGTGAAGACTATGAATTTTGCAGTATGAGAGATTACAATGCGACATTGTTTCTATGGAACAGTAGTCGGAACTACCTCTGGTATCCTATAGAGTTGACCCCCCAGAGTAATAATGACACTACAAGATTGAGACTCATAAACAACATGACGTTTCCACATATATGGTTGGCCCAAAACAACATCACAGACATCAAGAGGGGCATCATCACACACTACCTCATCCTTGAAGGGATGGATGCCATAGGACAGACCACACTGTTGGTTGACACAGAGATCTCGTCCCTGGTGAAGCCACCTAATGTGGTATGGCTACGGGTGTGGTGTTGTCAACAACCCCAACTATTTGGCAACCTCAGCTGAGATGAGGTTCTTTTAGCTATTGCTATCAACAATGAAATACAACAAGGTCCCCTTCACCCACATTTGTGAATGGAAGAGGCGCTTCCCCTCTTCAGGATCTATTGGCTCTTCTGGTTGAATTGTTCCAGTCACAACAATAGTAGTGGGGTCTACATTGATGATCTGTCTTTTTTTAGTATTTTCTTGATCAGATTCTGAATCAAGTTTCATCTCCTTGTCTCTGACCTCGACCACTAATGATTGTTTCAAGTGACATTCATCGATGTTATGTCAGGGGATTTTGTGGAAGTCGCACCACTTCCCATTGTCATTCTTTGTCTTTCCTTTACCCTTATGTTCTTGTGTTTTGGATTGGTTTTCGGAAGGTTGTTGGTTAGGAATGTCTTTACCATGCTTTGGTTATTGCGGATTTGCATACCCAAACTCTAATTTGTTTTGGTGCCTAAATTTCTACTCGATTTTGACAGCATATTGATAGGAAGCTCCCAATGATGAGATGTTTATGAAATCCATTTCGGTTTGGATGTACCTATGCAGAGCCCCACGGTATTTCAGAACCAGTTGTCACTCGAAGTCTTTGACACCCAGCTTGGTGCGTAAGTTATGGAAAGTATTTGTGAACTTCGACATTGTTTGGCTCTTTTTTTTCTGTAGTGTGGTCCATCTCATGTATTGGTGTTCATAGTTATCAACAGGGTAGTATTGTTCCTTGACCGCATGCATAAAAAAATCTCAAGTGGGCTCAACCCCATATATTCCAGATTCCTCTGTGGAATTTTTCTCCCATTAAGTTTCCCACCAATGTTTGACATGGGGGAGAGCCTTGAGGAGTGCGAAGGTGACATTTTCCCTGTCGAAAAAATTGTGAACAAAGAAATAACCTTCTAGCAAATTTAACCATTTTTCTAAGGCATTCGCATCTATCTGACCTTCAAATATGGGAATATCAAAATTAAGTTGTACCTTGAAGGCAGAGGTTCCTCCAAAGTGGCCACTTGATGAAGATGTGTATGTTGCTATCGCCAGGTGTTGAAGGATGTGGGCAAAATTCTCCATCATTTTGTTCCTCTATCACGCGAGAGCTTGCTCAAGCAACAGGGTAATAAAATATTATGCTTCGTCAGTTTTTTTTTTTAATCTACCGCCATAGAAGGTTTCTTGGGCATGCGAGAGTGATTTCCTCAAGAGAGGCAAGCTCGAGACCCAACTTGCTATACTTGGACCTCATCGGGGACATGCACTGAAAAATGATCAAGAGAAGTCTGCTTTGATACCACTGATCCAGATTATTTTTGGAACGAAATGAAAGCAAAGATATTACAATGAACTACTCATAAAAATTGTCAGAAACAAAGAAATACAACAATACATGATTTCTATTAATGAAATAAATGTACAGAGACTATAAAAATATAGAGTGCAAGACTCGCTAGAATGGTGGCAGCGTTATCTATGAGAAGAGATGTGACGGCTACGCTCATTTGCAAGAAAATAATTACAATGAGGCTGTGAAGACCTTTTTATGATAAATAGGAATTCCAAAACCCTAGACATCCAAAAACCTAACCCTAGGAGATGAAACGCCAAAAGTCATGTGTGCCTTGTTGGGGTAAGTTAGTACATCAACTTCTCGGGGTCGTAACTTTCCCATGCGATCTTCGTTTTAGGCATGTGATATCTCGTTGGAAAGGCATTTTCGAGAACTACGTATTATGTCATCAAACTATGAATCTATCTACAATTTGATTGTGGCAAGCCAAGAAAGCATTGTTTAGGGCCCCAAAACTGCCCTGGAAGTTCAGAAAGATGTACTGACATGAATAATTTCAAAATAAGCCAGTTGGAATAGGTGGGCGGCCACCAATATCCACCTGGATGTTGTGTAGGGCTTCAAGATAGCCTCAGAAGTGCAGAACCCACAATTACAAAGAAATGTCCCCATTACAGAAAAATGCGTTGAACTGAAAACTGTCAAGATGAGATAATTGGAATTTGGAACATGTGGGTGGCCACCAATATCCACTTGGATCAACCGATCACCCTTACTGCTTCTTCCTGCAGTGGTCCTAAGAACTACTGAAGGATCTTCTGTTGATCTCTCATCTATTCCACTTCCACGTATGACTCCCTCTATGCCAAAATTGTTGTCATACGTTCAACTGGTGGAAGTGTGTTGATTCTCTCTAAAGCTTGTCTGCCATTTTCCTGTGCTTCTTTTAATTTGGTCCCACAACCTTCATCTCTGGATCTTCCACTAATTCTGTCTAGATTTGTGTGCTCTCCTCGCAGAGTTTTTCACACTCTTCTTCTATCTTCTTGATGTTGGCAAATGTTGTCATCGTCGTCCTTTCTCTTCTTGCTTGGACTTCTGGTGGCATGCTTGGCGTACTTTGCAACTGTAGGTCCTCAATCTTCGATTGAAAGCCTTTGATGACTTCGCCAATCTTCAATACCTGCTCTTCCATAGTAGCTTCGACTACTATCGGAACCTCTGGCATTTCCTTGTACAATTTCTGGATGGCCGCTTATGTCTTTTCCTCCATACTCTCAGCTTTGTCCTTTTCCTTTTGGGATTTCCTGGCCCTTTCCTCGGCCTCATTCTTTTCCTTCTTTACTTCTTTCACTTGCCCTTCCACTGCGCTCTTTTGTTGTAGAACAATTTCATACTGTTGTTGTAATTGAGTCTTTTCATCATGTACTTTGGTCAATTGTTGGTGTGCTTCCTCTCCTCGGATCCTAATCTCATGTAACATGCCCATTTGCAGGCTTTGTAGTATGTGTATCAACAGTCGTGACACCACAATGTTCGGATAGTTGATCGCCTTCACCTGTTCCTGTAATTCTGTCATTGGCAACTCAATTGTGCTCATCTCAATTTGTAGTGTTATGTGTGTTGTTGCTAGCTTGGTTAAGACTGGACGAGCAGTCTCTACTTCCTCCACCAAAGTTGTGGGCGTTCCTCCCTCTGTCCTGCACTCTTTTGTTATGTTGGTTGCTTCCAATAGTTGTTGTAGTGTTACCAACTGCTCCTGCACCTTCTGGTGCAACTCTTCCTGTTTCTTCATTGCTTCCTCCATGACCTCCTCCGCGACATCTCGTACTTGGTAGCCGATTCGGTCCATGTCGCCATTGATCAAATTATAAACTAGTGGTTCCTTGTGCACTTTAGTGTTCTTGTGCACCCCTCCTGCTGGCTCCTTCCCATTATATTTGTGTTTGACTCATGTTGTGGGGAATGCCTGTTGTGTCTCTACTATTGATGGCCCATGTGTATCTCCTGCACCATTATTCTGATCATTCCCCTGCCCCTCATCCAGATCTTCATCACTCTTATCTTTTTCTTCTTCATCTTTTGAGTGCCTTGTTTTCTCTGCTGGGATTTTCCACCCATCTTCCCAATCATTCACAATCAAGCATACATCCTTTGTTGTCAACTTATAGTTGGTTGGAAGCCACTAGCGTGCAGGGTCCTTCTGCGTACATCTTCTATACTTCGGATTTTTATCAAAATTGTATCTAAAACTGCCTGTCCAACACCAGCCAAGGAGTGAAGAAGAGGAGAATGGTGTTCTTCATGCAAAGAAGGGTAGTGGAGGAGGTTCCAAGGACATGAGAAAAGTGAAATGTTTTGCATGTCACAAGACTTACCACTATGCAACCCAATGTCCCAAGAAGAAGAAGAAGGAGGCACAAGTAGCAGCATCAACATCAACTGAGATCGATGACTTTGCTGAGAAATTCGAGGAAGAATTTTCTCTGGTCTATTTTCTTTCGAGCAACAGTTTTGCAAGGTATGAGGACATTGCGGCGTGGGTCGTGGACAATGGATCATCTCACCATATGATGGGGATGAGGTAGATGGTCCTTAGTGTTTCAAAGAGAGGCTCAGACTTGCATGTGAGAAGTGGAGCTAGCACCATGCATGCAATGAAGAGGGTTGGATGTATTAGATTCCAACTAGAGTTAGGAGGTTCTCTAGAGGTGGTCGAGGTGTTGTTTGTTCCAGAGTTGAAGGTAAATTTGCTCTTAGTATCAGCTCTGGAGGACATGGGATATGCAGTTATGTTCGAGGATGGATGGGTACTCATACATTCAGAGGGAGAAGATACCTAGTATGCAGCAGTGAGGCTTGGCATTAGAGAGGGTATGATGTATAAGGTATTGGGACAGCCTGTAGTGGGTCCAAGGGGATCTTGGATCGTATATTAGTATCAAAGACTGAGTCTAGTGGACCAATGAATTCATCCAACACATGTTAAGATTGTCAGTTGGTATGACATGACATTGATGGATGAGGATAATAGGTTATCAGATCAGAGTGCAGTAGAGGTAGCAAGAGGATCTTCTAGTTCAGAGGGAGGAACTACAACAATGGCAACAAATTTGATGGGGTCAGAGATTGATCCAGGAGGTGACACCTTCCTTACAAAGAGGTTGTGTTAGTTTGTATCTTAGAAGGTGATCCAGGTGGATATCAGTGGCCACCCACCTTTTCTAGCTAGCTTAAAACATCTTTCTGGCAATTTTGGTAATTTACTATTTTTGGCAGTTTTTTGGGTCCTGAACTTCCGGAGCCATTTTGAGGCCCTAAACGACGTTTTTTTGGGTAACTTCCGATCAAAAGTTTTAGTTATGAAATTTTTTTCAAAAGTTGTAGTCCTCGGATAGATCTTTATAATGGGCTATCGTACGCCTAAAACGTAGATCGTATGCAAAAGGTACGACCTCGGGAAGTTGACGTACTGACTTACCCAAACGGGGCCCACATGACTTTTGGCGCTTTATCTCCCAGGGTTAGGTTTTTGGATGTCTAGGGTTTTTGACATTCATGTTTATTGTAAAAATGCCTTCAGAGCCTCATTGTAACCATCTCCTTGCGAATGCGAGCAGTCGTCACATCTCTTCTCAGAGATGAGCTGTCACCATTCTAGCGAGTCTTTCACTCTGTATTTTTACAGTCTCTGTATATTTCTTTCATTAATAGAAATTGTGTATTACTGTATCTCTATGTTTATGGTTGCATCTCTGATACATTTATGTTATATTATTGGATATCTGCAATATCTCTGTGCATTTGTTTATTACATCTCCACTCTCATTTTGTGTCGACAATAATTCAGATCAATGGTATCAGAGCAGGATGCTCTTGATCATTTTTCAGTGCACATCCCCGACGAGGTTCGAGTATAGCAAGTTGGGTCTCGAGCTTGTCTCTCTTGAAGACAATCACTCTCGCGCGCCCAAGAAACCCTCCATGGTGGAAGAAAATAAAAACGACGGAGAAAACAATTCTATCAATCAGTTGCTTAAGCAAGCTCTCATGCGATATAGGGACGAAATGGTGGAGAATTTTTCCCACATCCTTCAACGCCTGCCGATAGAAACAGGTGCATCTTCATCAAACAACCACTTTGGAAGCACCTCTCCTTTCAAGGTACAGGTTAATTTTGATATTCTCGTATTTGAAGGTCAAATAGATGCAGATGCCCTAGACAAATGGTTAAATCTGTTAGAAGGTTATTTCTCTGTTCATAATTTTTCCAATAGGGAAAAGATCACCTTCACACTCCTTAAAGATCTCCCCCATGTCAAACATTGGTGGGAAACTCACTGGGAGCAAAGTTCCACAGAGGAGTCTGGAATATATGGGATCGAGCCCACTTGAGATTTTTTTGTGGATGTAGTAAAGGAACAATATTACCTTGTTGGCAACTATGACGACCAATACATGAGATGGACCACACTGCGGCAAGAGAGGGGCCAA
Source organism: Picea engelmannii (assembly GCA_009831015.1). Classification (NCBI taxonomy): domain Eukaryota; kingdom Viridiplantae; phylum Streptophyta; class Pinopsida; order Pinales; family Pinaceae; genus Picea; species Picea engelmannii. Next base: position 408,182 of record ML781137.1, on the reverse strand, counting down.
GCAACTCCGGAGTTCACCAATACCTTCCATACCTTGTGCACCAAACTGGGTATCAAAGACTTCGAACGACATTTGGTTCTGAAATATCGTGGGGCTCTACATAGATACATTCAAACTGAAATGGATTTTTCTAGATATTTCATCACTTGATGCTTCTTATCGATATACTGTTAAAATCGAGCAGAAATTTAAACACCAAAACAAACGGGAGTTCGGGTCTGCAAATCTGCAACAACCAAAGTATGACAAAGACGACCCTCACAAACAATCTCCCGAAAACCAGTCCAAGCCACAGGAAAATAAGGGTCACAGGAAGACAAAGAAGGACACCGGAAAATGGTGCGATTTCCACAAGAGCCCTTGGCACAACACCGATGAATGTCGCTCAAAACATTCATTGGTGGCTGAGATCAAAGACAAAGAGCCAAACCCTGATTCAGAATCTGATTTTGAAAATACTAGTAAAAGATAGATCATCGACGCAGACCCCACTGCTATTGTCGCGACCGCAACAATTCAACCAGAAGAACCAACAGATCCTGAAGACGGGGAGCGCCTTTTTCATTCACAGATGTGGGTGAAGGGGACCCCGTTGCATTTTATTGTTGATAGCGGAAGCCAAAAGAACCTCATCTCAGCAGAGGTCATCAAACAGTTGGGATTGTCGACAACACCACACCCACAACCATACAACATCGAGTGGCTTCGCCAAGACGAGATCTTTGTGTCAGCCAGCAGTGTCCATTGGCATACGGCATCCAGCCCTTCCAGGATGAGGTATTATGTGATGTTGCCCCATTGGATGTCTGTGATGTTCTCTTGGGCCAACCATATATGTGGAAGCACCACGTTGTTTATGAGTCTCGACCCCATAGTGTCATTGTTACTTTGGGGGGTCATCTCTACAGAATACCAGAGGTAGTTCCAACTATTGTCCCACCTAAACAGTGTCGCAAGGTAGTATCTCATACTACAAAATTTAGCTTCTTCACAATCTGTTCAAAGGGTGAACAGAAGGATACTGCAACCACTACAACCTCGGCCCAAGCACCTTCTATCCAACAGAAGTAGGTCGACAAGATTGCAACAAAGTGTAAATATTTGTTCTGCACACAGGCACCTCATGTAGCCAGACTAGTTAAAAAGATCAAACCCTTCCAGCCACATGTTCGTGACAACCTTCAACAAGCTAAGCAACGCAACTTCCCCAACAAGGCAAGTAGCGCATCAAGATGTAGATTCAACAAACGTTTTTTCCTCTCCCCTGGGCACTCATCGCAATGGAGACCATTGCTTCCTAAGGAGGGAGGATTGATCCAGGTGGATATCGGTGGCCACCCACCTTTTCCAGCTGGCTCAAAACAACTTTCTAGCAATTTTGGTAATTTACTATTTTTGGCATTTTTTCGGGTCCTGAACTTCCAGAGTCGTTTTGAGGCCCTAAATGATGTTTTTTTTAGTATCTTCTGGTCGAAAAAATCCGTCATGAAATTTTCGTCAAAACAACTTTCTGACAATTTTGGTAATTTACTATTTTTGGCAGTTTTTCAGGCCCTGAACTTCCGAAGCTGTTTTGAGGCCCTAAACGACGTTCTTTTGGGTATTTTCTGGTTGAAAATTTTAGTCATGAAATTTTCGTCAACAGTTGTAGTCCTCGGATAGATCTTTCCAATGGGATATCGTACGCCTAAAACAAAGATCGTATGTAAAAGTTACATCACTGGGAAGTTGACGTATTGACTTACCCAAACAGGGCCCACATGACTTTTGGCGCTTCATCTCCCAGGGTTAGGTTTTTGGATGTCTAGGGTTTTTGACATTTATGTTTATTGTAAAAAGGTCTTCAGAGCCTCATTGTAACCATCTTCTTGCGAATGCGAGTAGCCGTCACATCTCTTCTCAGAGATAAGTTGTCACCATTCTAGCGAGTCTTTCACTCTGTATTTTTACAGTCTTTGTACATTTATTTCATTAATAGAAATCGTGTATCACTATATCTCTATGTTTATGGTTGCATCTCTGATACATTTATGTTATATTATTGGATATCCACGATATCTCTGTGCATTTCTTTATTACATCTCCTCTCATTTTGTGCCGAAAATAATCCAGATCGGAAGGTGTCTCAACTAAACCTATGTTTCCTAGGCTAGCTGATGGACACATTAAAATACCCAGATCAACTTTATTTATTTTTGCCTATGTTTAACTTAAGAATTCAGAAAAAAAAAATATGTTTTGAGTGTTGTGTGGGGCCCATGCTAGTGGGGTGTGTTGACCACCAATTTCAACTAGGGGTCAACTCCATGTTCCATGAATATATGTACCTAATGGTATAACCATTTTGAAGATTTTTTCTCAACAAGGAAAATTTTGCCCCATGCACGCTTTTCTATGTAATTGGAATTTTCGCTCCCCTATGTGGGATAATATTGTAATATGCTAGCATGATTCAATTTTTGTCTGGTTTCCTAGGAATTTATCATTAGGGAAGTCCTTTCATCGAGTGTTTTTTTCCTCGGGTAATTAACCTTACTTAACTGCAATTTTAATTATCCTTGAGTTTTCCACTCACAATAATTCTCTAAAGTGGTGAAAGGAGTTCTAATGATCGAGCCCAAGGGGTGAATAAGGTCTATAAGTGTTTTAAATGACCATGCTAGACATCTTCTACAGTCTTGCAGAATTCCGTTAAGTTTTGATAGGATTTTTTAAATAATTAAAATTCCTACAAACTAGGGATTTTTAATTATTTTTTATGTAAAATGTAAAAAAGTGGCCCTTGGAGATTTTTTATAGGGGTGTGAGTACTCAAATCAAATGGTTTATGAACCCCTACACCCTTGGACCAAGTCCTAGCTCATTTAGACAAGTTTTGTTAGGCCATTATCCATGAGGAGTCCAAGTCAGTAAAAAATCAACATGTAATTGGCTTAATTAAAATAGCCCAATTTTGTAAAAGTGACTAAAGTATTGAGAGAGTGTGAAAATTATTCATAATGTCTTTCCTAAGTTGGGAAAGTGATTTTCCACTTAGAAAACACCCCCTTGCTAAGCCAACAACCCAAGATGATCATTTCCTAGGAAGAGGGGTGCCTCCCTTGCTCATAAACTCATGGGAAATTAAAAATATAGCAAGAAGGCCCTCAAAACTTTGTATTTACCCCCCATTTACCCTAACTTTACTTTTGATTAATGATAAAGGTGTTTTCCCCTATCCCCACTCACCCCTCATCCCTCAATTCACTCAGTAACCCTAAAAGTGCACCCCCCTTGAAGAGACACTCCCCCCATGGATTGATGACACTTGGAGCTCATCCAAATGGGGTCTCTCCTCTTCCTCATCTATAAAAGGGAGCCTCTCCTCCTCATTTCATCATCAATTCTTAGAGCAAGTCTATTATGCCAACATTTCTCCCATTCTCTCCCAGCTTGGCTAAAACAGTAGACTGGTCCTCCTCTTAAGCCATTGTTGTGGGGTTGCTCTTTATTTCTAGGTCTTTTAATTTTCTTTCATTATACCCACCTTGGCCAAAATGGTAGACTAGTCCTCCACTTGTGTCATTGTTGTGGTTGCCTTTGCTTTCTCGTCATTTAAATTCTTTATAACACCCACCTTGGCCAAAATGGTAGGCTAGTCCTCCACTTGTGCCATTGTTGTGGGGTTGGAAATTTAAATTTCCAAGTCATTTCAATTATTTCAAAAGTAATCATATTTGTGCTTTATCTCTGCCTCGTATTCTCTCCCCTTGCCATTGTGTGGATCCTGGGTGACAAGAAAGGGCAAAGGTTTGGAGTTTAGTAATTAGGCATCCAAAATTTTATTGCTTCAATCACCAAAAAGGGTGACTTGGGAGGCTACAAGGGGTGTAATTCAGGGACTGCTTCATGACACTATGTGTCCTCCTTGCTTAAGCACCCAAGCATTCCGGGTTGACCTATGGAGCTAGGTAAGAGCCTTGTTTTCCCTTCTTCTTGAGCACCCAACAATTCCTTTTGGTTGAGAGGATAACAATTTGGGGTAGCGACATAGTCTAGGCTTGTATCTATCACACTTTAATCCCCCTAACTCAAGAGAGACTTAAAACATATTAAAATTAACCTACACACTACTTTCACAACATTGCACTTCAAGTTCTTAAAGCTATTTCAATTTCTTCAAGTTGTGCAAATTTACACTTCAAACAACTTACTTTTCATGTGATTCTAATTTCCAAGCAATTTCATTTTTTAAGTCACTTTCTCTCATTGTGGATATTTACATATACTAAAGCACCTCTATTTTTGTTATAAACACTCTTTATTCATTTGGAGATAATTGTATAAAGCTAGTATTTGTTTCATCATCTAATCCATTGTGTAGATATTTCACTATCTAATTTATAGTTGTATAATCATTTAGTTATTCATTTCATTGTGTGTGTGTGTGTGTGTGTGTGTGTGTATATGTATTTCATCTTGTATTTCAATTTGTAGATAGTACTCATAATTAGTTTAAAGTGCAAAGTAATTTCTTTTATTTATTGTGGATATCTTATAACAACATTTACTTTTATTTTATTGTATATTTGTTGTATAATCTTATTGACTCCATTCACCCAGCTTTAGGCCCTAGTCTTAATATAACTTGTAGATTAAGGGGTTTGTTTGTCATTAAAGATTTGCATTTGCATTGTTTGTTTGTCAATGGGTTGGGTCTCCCTAGCCTAAGAACTAAAAATTAACTCCTAGATCACATTAATTCAACTTACATAGCAAGTAGGGTCTACCCTCTTTGGCTTCCCTAGGAGTGAGCATAGACAAAAGAAGTCCAAGTCGAGGTGACAATGGGTTTGGACTTAGGCGTTGTGCCTCCAAGGACACACCAAGTGGGTTGGAGACTTATCCATGCTTGTAGTTGTTTTTAAAGACGAAAACATCTTTGGCGTCATTGTCGGGGATAAGTCTCTTATCCTTGGTTAATCGACAACTCTAATTTATTATTTAAAACTAAGTAATAATTTTTTCCCTAAATTTTTTTCAAACTTGAGTTGTGATATTCGATATTGCTTAATCTCCAAGTGGCGACTCCATTGAATAACTCTTTGAGTTATCCTACCAAGAGGAACCTGCAACGATTGGTTTATTCCCTTCCTGAACCTGAAAGGGTGTATAGGAGGAGACTAAACAGACTAGCTCCTCGTAGGCTACTTGAAAGTCTTGGAGAAGAATCAATCTCTGATATACATCTCTTGTTTTCAAATAATAATCCTACAATTGTTAATACTACGACAACTAATCTTAATTCAATTATGAGTGATCTACTAAGACCTTTGAACTTTACATCTATTCAAGGTGCTCCTCACACAATTCTTGACAAATCTATTGAGAAATTGCCTGCTTTTCAGGGGAATAATGTTGTTAGTGCCAAATCTCACATCTTAAATGTTGACTTATGTATTGGGAAGTGGTGCAATGGTCACAATGAGGAGGATGTAAAGATGACCCTATTTGTGTATTCTTTAGAAAGGGATGCAATTGAGTGGTTTTCAAAACAAGATCTAGATAAGTTTAGCACCTTAGCAGAAATTCAAAAAGCCTTTATAGAAAGGTGGGGTGATCAGAAAGAGGATCGACATTTGTTAGCTTCCCTTAGTACAAGTCAGAAAAAAGAGAATGAGATTATGGAGGAATTCAATAAGAAATTTAATGACTTGGTTAAAAGTCTCCCTATCACTATCAAGCCTCCTGACGCATCTATTTTAATTCATTACATGGAAGCCTTTGAGGGAGAAATAATATATCAATTAAGAGATAAAGATCCACAAACTCTGAGGGATGCACAAAAATTTGCTATCAGGATAGATAAGAATATGCAAGATGCTAGAAAATCAAATATTCATAGTTTTTCAAGGGGAACTTCTTCCAAACCCGTTGAGGAGAAGAAGAAGAAAGTTGAAAATCAAGAGTCTCTTAATGATGGCATTAAGGAGCTCACTCAATTAATCAAGCAAATGGAGGTTAATTAGGAAAATCAAATAAAGCAAATGGAGATTAGCCATGTCAATCAAATGAATGCCATGCATAATAGGTTGATAGCCATGGAGAGAGCTCAATCTAGTAGACCCCAACATAAGCCAAATGATAAATGGCCAAAGAGATCTCCTCCTCAAGATCAAAGGCCACCAAATCCATTCAAATCCACTAACTTGGTTGATCACCAAACTATACTTTATTGTAGACCTTGTGGATAGTTTCATGAGGAATCAACTTGCCAAGTCTTTCTTCAAGTTTGTAGTGAAATGGGAACTTATAGACCAGAAAATGAACAAGTAAATATGTTTGGTCACGAATATATTGTTGCCATGTATGAATGGATGGATTTGATGGAATATAGTGAGGGGGTAAATTGTATGAATAATGTGGTGGATAAGGCAACATAAAAGTTTGTTCCTAAGCCTACTCCCCAACAAGTGTCAGAAATAGCTAGATATAGAGGCATTACTTACCAAAGGAATGGAAACAATAATTAAGAGAGGCCTCAAGCAAGTGTTTCTAGAACACCTCCTCCCCCTCCTAAAACAATGATTCACACAAGTTCAGAATTAAATATTGACTTAGGAGGGTGGCTCAATAGTGCAAAGATGTTGGTACTTGTGTAAGAAATTATGAAGATTCCATCTTAGAGGGAGAAACTACTCAAAGTTATAGAAAATGCTTCTCAGAACAATGTTGACATGCCACCAACAATAGCTTACCGGGATGCACATGTTATTTTTCAAAATATGGATAGGGGGAATGAAAAGAATAGACCATTTTATCTGTCTTTGCTCATGAATGATTATATTCTTCACAATTGCATGCTTGATTCTAGAGCAAGCTCGAATGTTATGACTAAGAAAGTAATGGAACAATTAAACTTAAGGATCTCAAGACCTTATCATAACATTTGTGCCATGGATAGCAAAACAATTAAGGTCCATGGTTTGATTAAGGGCTTACAAGTACATTTGGTTGCATTCCCAGACATCATGATAGAAATGGACATAGTTGTGATTGATGTACCTAATGCTTGGGGTATGTTGCTATCAAGAAAAACAGTTGTAGACTTGGGTGGTAATTTACAAATAAATTTGACTTATGCCACCATTCATACTCCAAATGGTTCCATGTCTAGATTAAACATGGAATTGGAAAGAAGGTACCATGTTGAAGATCATAGGAATCCCACAAATAAGCTTGTGTATCGTGAACTAGAGATGGGATGTTATGAGATAGAATCTAATTCCATAGCATCTACCAAGATGGAACTTAAAGATGAACTCCCAAATGTTTGTAATGTTTGGGACACCATGAATTCTTTTGATGGGCTTTTTCTTGAAGAATATTCAGATAAAATGAATAATGAATTAGAAACAGAGTTGGAAATTTTCCATCAAATCACCAGTTATCAAAAGAATCAGTTAGATGTCAGGAAGAATTGGATGGAATTCTAGGGCCACTTCCTCCTTATGTTTTAGAATTTGGGGAAATCAAGAGAAGAATAAGTGAAGCAAATCTAGTAGAAGATCATAAGGATGATAATAAGGGTAGTGATGATCATGTGAAATATGCCATCCCTATGAAAATGTATGCCAAGCCTTTCAAAGGAAAACTGAGCTCAAAATCTTTTCACCTGGCACCTTGGCATCTTCATCAGAATTATTTTAAGGAGGACTATCCCAAGTGTCTAAGAACTAGAAACATGGATTCACATGAGAACATCAGAAAACAGGATAAAGTGTATCAATCTTCTAGCAACTCATCTCATCCAGTTGCATGACATAAAGTTAGACATGCTAGTGGGAGGACTCCACCTTGAAGTAATTTTTCAACATGACCACTTGGTGTCCAAAGGGACACACTTTTGTAATGTATTTCTAACCCTTCTCCTTTTCTATTAATTTTCTATTATTTCATTTGATTGTATAGTTATGTTACTTATATTCTTCATTGTATCAAAGTTTCATTTATGTAATTATTGTCAATATCATTTCATTTATTGATTATTATATTTATACGTGTGTTTATGTTGGATATTGGTGAGCACTTTGTTTTGAAGATTCTGAAGTTCTTGTATGCTCTCCTTAAAAAAGATCGAACACACGTCCCCATGTGAAGCCATATGTTGACCACATATTTCAACTAGGGGTCAACTCCATGTTCCATGAAGATATTTACCTAATGGTACAACCATTTTGAAGATTTTTTCTCAACAGGGCAAATTTTGCGCTTGACACACTTTTCTATGTAATCAAAATTTTCACTCGCCTGTGTGGAATAATATTGTAATATGCTAGCATGAGTTAATTTTTTTTTAGTTTCCTAGGACTTTACCATTAGGGAAGTCCTTTCATCGAGTGTTTTTTTCCTCATGTAATTAACGTTGTTTAACTGCAATTTTAATCATCCTTGAGTTTTTCACTCACAATAATTCTCCAAAGTGGTGAAAGGTGTTCTAATGATCAATCCCAATGGGTGAATAAGGTCTATAAGTGTTGTAAATGACCATGCTAGACATCTCCTAGAGTCTTGCAAAATTCCGTTAAGTTTTGATAGGATTTTTTAAATAATTAAAATTCCTGCAAACTCGAGATTTTTAATTATTTGTTTTATGTAAAATGTAAAAAATGGTCATTGGGGATTTTATATAGGGGTATGAGTACTCAAATAAAATGGTTTATGAACCCCTACACCCTTGGACCAAGTCTCATCTCATTTGGACAAGTTTTGCTAGGCCATTGTCCATCAAGAGTCTAAGTCAATAAAAAATCAGCGTGTAATTGGCTTAATTAAAATAGCCAAATTTTGTAAAAGTGACTAAAGTCATGAGAGAGAGTGGGAAAATGATTCCTAATGTCTCTTCTAAGTTGGGAAAATGATTTTCCACTTAGAAAACACCCCCTTGCTAAGACAACAACCCAATATGACCATTTCCTAAGAAGAGGGTTGCCCCCCTTGCTCATAAACTCACGGGAAATTAAAAATATAACAAGAGGGCCCTCAAAAATTTGGATTTACCCCCCATTGACCCTAAATTTACTTTTGATGAATGAGAGAGGTGTTTTCTCGTTTCCCCACTCATCCATCATCCCTCAATTCACCCACTAACCCTAAAAGAATGCCCCCCT
>ML781137.1:305010-382679 GCA_009831015.1 Picea engelmannii | reverse complement strand
TTGATAAGCTCTTCATTGATTTGTAAGTGTATTTCTCATGCAAAACTTCTTAATTGAATGGTTGTAGGTTAAATCTCTTACTTTTATGGTTACATTGTTATTATTTTGCTTAATCATTGAAACCCTAGGTAGCAAGCACACAAATAGGTCTTTGCTTCATGTCCCCATGATAGAAGACTTGTTTAGCCATTGATTAAGGAGAATATAGCCTAGCCGTTGCTACACTAGTTCCCCTTTTTCTGAGTTGGTTTTGAAACATAAATTGAAGAAGGAAGACGTCCTAGGCCTAATTGAGTTTACACCTAGGGTTTTGACCTTTAGGGTTTGAGAGGTCTTGTCTTTACAACACTTTTCAGCTCTAGATTTATGTTTTAAAGCTAGCCGTTTTTGCCAAGGATTTTTAAGGAAAGAGGGAGGAGCATGAGGCCTTGCTTAAGCAACACCGGAATGAGCCTCCTCCCCTTAGGGTTTTGATTTTGTGGCCCTGCCATTGCAGCACTAGAAAGCCTAACCCTCTTGTCCTTAAATTTAGATTTTCCCGAGACTTTAGCCTTGCTCCTTGACTCCATTATACCCTAAGGCACTAGTCTAATTATCCAACGTTGAGATTATTGTGTCAAAACAACACCTTTAAACTTCTCAAATTTCAAACCCTAACTAACCCTAACGTCTTACTAACCCTAATCTGATGATGACGTCATGCCTCCTTTTAGCTCTTGCTTGATATAAAACGTTGTGGCTAGGTCATCTAACAATAGACATTGAAGTGTTGATTATTTTCATGGGTTAATTTGCAAAACGTCCACCTCTTTGGCTATCAAACTAACCCTAGAACTAGGTTGACGTCACCTCTAGTATAGTGACGCAACAAATTTGTCATATGTGAGCATTTAATGATATCTAAAGCGTTGTGTTAATTCAAAGGTTGATTATCTATATTGATGCTATATCATTTTGTATTTATTGAAGAAGTGATATTATAAGCCATATGCCTTTATTGCAATCATTGACTTCGTCAATAATTACTGTTATAAGTGCTCATATATAATAAAGATAGTCATTAATTTATGAAGTACTAACCATCGTTGCACGTTTTAGTTTATTGTTGGCTTGTCTCGCAAACAGGTGCTTCTACTGTGGTTTATCTACTTCTTGACTATCCTCTTGGCAGTAATCTGTGAAGGAAAAACTCATCCTAATCCTTTAGAACTTTTGTCCTTCAGAACCCCAGATTACTAGGGACGTCTCCCTTGGGTCTAGCCACCCTAAATAGACAGAGCCCCCCATCGAGGTGACAGTGGGTGGGGAAGCTCCTGTTACGCCAGTTTGACTCTTGCCTTCAAGCTACTTAACCTGTACTACAAACTGAGCGATAACACTATCTATCCACCATTTTCAGATCTGGTATATTGTTTTGAGTTCTATACAGTCTGATCTATTTAGATCTATGCTCCAGCATTAACAGTTATTAGATCTAAACGATATATTAAGTTTACCTCTCTGTTTCTACAGTTTGATTGATGGTTTAACGATCAGATTGGTTTTGAGTGTAGATCTGTATGTCTTTATCTAAGTTGAGTTTAGATCTGTATTTGAATTCAGATCTGTATTACAGTCTTACTCTTTAGATCTCCTAGATCTGTACAAGTAGTGGAGATTGATGTCTAAACTCTAGATCCAGTTGTTTTACTCATTAAATTTTAAAAGATATTACTGTTATACTTTACTACACAAATTCCAACATGGTATCAGAGCTATGGGCGTGAAAAGAGCTCAAGAAGAATAAAGCCTTGAGCCTACATAGATCCTACTCTGGGAATTTGTTTTGCAGATCAAAAAACTTGAGAAAAGGAACATGGTTTCTATCCTAATAAGCTATAAGGTAATATTTATTGGAATTGTTTTCTGCATCTTTTAGCAAGTGAGATCTGATTAAAGGTTTGAATGACTGTGGTTTTGTCTATGGCTGTGATCAAAGTACATACCTATTTAGCATAATAGTTAAAAGCTTTCTGCCTTGGATCAAAAGGTTGGAAAATGCACAACAGATACAAACTCATCCTTGTCACAATACTAAACTGTCATTTTAAATGCATGCTAAGGTTGACCACTGTAACCTACATGTTCTCCCTATTTTTTTAATTATTGATCAAGCCTCTTGACAAGAAGTTATCCTTTATATTTTTTGGACTGATTGATATAAAAGGNTGCTTATTGACTTGTACTCATGTGAGATGCAACTTTGGATGCCTAATTGATCTTTTGTTGAGTGTCTAATGCGAGTTGAGAAAGTTTCCTTGTCAAGAAAATCTAGAGGCCATGATCCATTATCTCTGAAAGGGACTCTTAGTGAATTCCCTAGTTTACCTTTGATCACTTACTGATTTCCAAGATTTTTTCTTTTTCTATTGTTTGACTAAAAATTAAATGACAAACTCAGTTGAGAGAAGGCAAGATTTAGTCAAAGGACTGATGCAAAATGCTTGGAAATGTAATCATCATCTTAAGATGATAAGCGATAGTTTTTAAGGCTTCTTATTGCTACTAATGATTGATAAGTACTCAACTTTCATTTAATAAGCTGTTGATAAAATACAATGTTTTTAACTGAATTGCTGGTAATGGGATTCTTAAACTGTATAATTGACAACACCTTATGCATCCTCATATTTTGTATTACAAAGAGTAAACAAGTCTTAAAGTTGACCACAATACATTGAGTGGTAGAATCTTAGAAATGACTTTGATATTTAGGTTTGAATGGGATGACTCTTGACAATGCAGTTTTTGACATATTGTTTGCTTATGGATGAATATACACAGGACAATAAGATATTCTCTTAAGGATATTAAAGTTATTTGAACTAACAGATTTATTTCTGCAGAAGTCCTGGTTAATTTGAGTCGGTTGCATGATACAAAGTTCATGCATATCTCAAGCCTAAGCAAGTTTCATGGACACTTCACTTACATGATTACAAATGACATCAAGATGAGATTACCTTGTTGTCATCTCTATGTACCCATGTCTAAACTGAATACTGTCAGAATCTCATATTTTCTTATAAAAAAGGAAGCTATGATCTCAGCACCTACTTATTTTTTATAAAGGCTAAGTCTTTCTCTTTGACTGGAAACCTAGCTGTCTGTTGATCTTTTATGAAAGACAACATGTAACCTTGGGCTATTTCCTTAGTTAAAAAGTCCAACTTTTTATCTTGGTAGTGTTATCCCCGATATCTAGGGATAACTAGGAGATCATGTCTCGAGGCCCACAGGTCCTAGACATGAAGTGTCGAGAGCAGGATTGACCCAAGTATGGCCCTGGAGGGCCCATCCTTCTTTTCTTCGCCAGATTTGTTCTGTCAGCAACAACAACAGCAACATCATCCATCACCATCGGCTTGGACTTGCATCATAGAAGACTCTTGCTCCATGAGGTAATTGGTCCGAGGTATCATGGTATGTGTCATGTTTTATCGTTATAACCTTCTTATATATGCATCAGGTTCCTTGTATTTCTGATAACTGCTTGGATCTTACACTAATCCACTTGACCATTGTTGGGGTGATCGAAGGGGTGACTTAACAAGCTTGTATTCATGGGTTTTGGTTAGCCACCAGGGGGGATTTGCAGAGCCATCGTCCGCTCCCACCATTCTATCATTTTACATCTTATCTCCCATTCATCCATCCCATTCCCCTAGTCCGGCCATTAGGATGACCTCTTGAGGGTTACACTTTGTTTTGTGGGAAGAAGGGGCTAAAGGCCCAGGGGGTAAAAACAGCTGGTAAAAGATAAAAGCCATAGGAAATGAAACCTAGAGATACTTCGCCCAGGGATCCCCGAGAAGGCAATAAAAGGCCTCTCGATAAGAAACAAAAGGGACCCTAAGAAAAAATAATAAAACAAGACCTAACCAAGAGGATGGGAGGTCTCATCACGAGCCGACCCATTATGTTCATAGGTATCTGGCAGTATGACATTGCCATCATCTGGTCACCACGCCAGGGCAATGACCTTTGGTTGCATGGCCAAGGGAAAGGGGGTCTCATCACGAGCCATCCTTATCATTTCTGCGAAAATACTAGTGGGTAACACTGTCAGCTCTGGTCACCACGCCAAGGCAGTGTGCTCTGGTCAGACCTTGAAGTAAAAAAGAAAGAAAAACAATAAATGAAAAATAAAGGTAATAAAGGGGCTTGGAAAAAATGCATCCATGACAGGTACAGCTCGCCTCCTACAAAGGCACCCACAGACAACACCTGCCCTTGGTCTTACTATGACTGGACATCCCTAGACCATATCACTTCATAAACATGGCTTGAATGATCCTCTGAGGAAACTTTCATTTTCTTGTGGGTATTAGCCCAATAGGTTATTCTGCTGGTTTTTTCAACTTTGTATAGTAGATATGTGTAGCGTCTTTGAGCTCTTAGATGATATATTAGGGATTTCATGCATTTATTTGATAAATTTAATGATAAAATATGATTGACATTGCTATGATCTCGAGGACTAATGAGCCCATGGAGGGCGTAGTTTTTGACGTGCAGGACCATGCCCGACGGACAGGTACCAGTGGACCGGTACACATGGGGATATGATTAGCTCGGACCTCCATGGGGCTAAAGAGCCCATCAAATGGTTGATGGGATGGCAGAGACAGGACATCGTTGTGATGAGCCTTTGCACAAGAAAATAGAAGGATGTTCCACCAGGACACTGTGGCAAGAGCCCGGCCTAGGGGGGATCACCCACTGCAGATAGAGCATTTGCTTTTGATGGACAGGACGTCACCTGAGGCAGTTGGACGTTGTCTGGAGTGTGTGGCAGTGTGCTGAGACTATTTGGCACGTGTGGCAGCTTGGAGGAGCCCTAGAAGGGCCAACGTTTGGCTTCCTGGATGTTGAGCTTGCCCAAAAAGGGCCAACGTCTCCCTCAGAAAGGCCTGACGTCTCCCTTTCAACTCATATTATGACATTTTTTAGTATTTAATGTAAAAACAGTGTAAATTTTAAAGGTCAACCTTGTCGGTTGTTTTAATGACCTATTTTTAAATTAAAGGTCATAAGATTGGTATAAATAGAGGACGTTGCCTCTCATTTGAAAGATAACATAACTCAGTCTCTTGTGAGAGATCATTTTTAGTCTTTTGTCTTGGGATTTTTGCTCTTGGAAGTGAGACACAACTCTTGTGGAGGATTGTTCTTGGCATGTTATGGTGTTTTCTCTCATTGGAAGGTTTACAACTAGGGTTTGATAAGCTCTCTTCATGATTTGTAAGTGTATTTCTCATGCAAAACTTCTTAAATGAATGGTTGTAGGTTAAATCTCTTGCATTTATTGTTACATTGTTGTTATATTGCTTAATCTTGAAACCCTAGGTAGCAAGCACAGAAGTAGGTCTTTGCTATATGTCCCCATGATTGAGAAACTTATCTTAGCCATTGATTAAGGAGGATATAACCTAGTCGTTGCTACACTAGTCATCATTTTTCTGAGTTGGCTTTTGAACACAAGTTGAAGAAAGAAGACGTCCTAGGCCTAGTTGATTCTACACCTAGGGTTTTGACTTTTAGGGTTTGAAGGGCCTTGCTCCTACAACACTTTTCACCCTTAGATTTGTGTTTTAAAGCTAGCAGTTTTGCCAAGGATATTTGAGGAAAGAGGGAGGAGCATGAGGCCTTGCTTAAGCAACACCGGAATGAGCCTCCTCCCCCTTAGGGTTTTGATTCTAGGGCCCTGCCATTGCAACACCATAGAACCTAACTCTCCAGTCCTTAGATTTTGATCCTCCCGAGATCTTGCCCTTGTTTCTGACTCCATTATACCCTAAGGCACTAGTCTATCTCTCCAACGTTGAGCTTGTTGTGCCAAAACAACTTTTCAAAACTCTTAAATTTGAAACCCTAACTAACCCTAACGTCTACTAACCCTAGATTAATGATGACGTCATGCCCTTTTTGAGCTTTTGGTTGATAGAAAACATTGTGGCTTAGTCATCTAATGATAAACATTGATGTATTGATAATTTTCATTGGCCAAATTGCAAAACGTTGACCTCCTTGTCTATCAAACTAACCCTAAAGGAAAGCTGACGTCATCTCTAGTATAGTGACGCAACAACCTTTGTAAATGAGCAATTGATGATGTTTAATGCATTAAGTTAATTCAAGGATTGATTATTACCATTGAATGCTATATCATTTTCAGTGTTTATTGAGAAGTAATATTATAAGCCATAGTCATTATTGCAATCATTGACTTCGTCAATAATTACTGCTATATGTGCTCATATATAATATTGATAGTCATTGATTAATGAAGTATTAACCACTGTGCATGTATTAGTGTTATTGTTGCCTTGTCTCGCAAACAAGTGCCTCCTCTGTGGTGTATCTTCTTTTTGACTATCTTCTTGGCGACAATCTGTGAAAGGGAAAACTTGCCTTGATCCTTTAAACCTTTGCCTTTCAAAACCCCAGATTGTGAGGGATGTCTTCCTTGGGTTTAGCCACCCTAAATAGAAAGAGCCCCCCATCGAGGTGACAGTGGGTGGAGAAGCTCCTGTTACGCCAGTTTGACCTTTACCCTTCAGCTACTTGACCTAAACTACAAACTGAGCGATAACATTTTGGCGTCGTTGCCGGGGAACACTGAGTCAATCTTCCTCAACGACAAATCTTTTGGTAAGCCTTGCCTCATAGACCCTTTCTTACAAGCTTACCTGGCGACTCCACTAAGACCTTTTCCCCCCTATTCTTTGGTAGTTTCAGGAAAACTATCTGGCGACTCCACAAACCAAAAGGAGGTTCAATAACCCTCCTCTAGCTTTCAGAAGGAAGCCTCTCCCTAACTCACCTGTTGTTAAATCACCTTTTGGAAAGAGACTTCCTTTAAACATGATGACTCGTAGCGGAAAATTGTATTCAAATCCCGCTGCCGTGACAACCACCACTATGACAAACCATGTACCTCCAATCAATCCAAATCCTCATAAATGGTCTCACCCAGAAAATTATAACTGCTTTGACTTCAGCGACATCCAAGGTGGAGTACATGACTTGCCCACAAATGCAAACTCCTGGCTACCTTCCTTTTCAGGAAAAGGAACCTCTGGAAATTCACATTGGACCCAGTTTTGCGACAGTTTTGACTTTCATCTGGATGGTCAAGATCACCCTGATGTTTTTATGAAGCTCTTTGCAAGTTCTCTTACAGGAAATGCCAAGGGTTGGATTGATGGAATCCCCAAGGGAAGCATAAAGAACATCGAAGAGCTACAAAAGGCCTTTAAAGTAAGGTGGTGTGATAATGAACATTCGCAGGACTCTTTTGCCCAGTACTTCAACATTTGCAAATGACCTTGTGAAAGTACAAGAGATTTCACTGATAGGTTCAATCTTGTCCTTAAAAAGATTCGGTCAAAGGTTGGTTCAGAACAAGCTATCATCGATCAATACCTGTCCTCCTTAGAAGGAACCTTGCAATTCAGAGTTAGGGACCGGTCACCAACAACTTTGGAAGAAGCACAAGATATGGCCTTTCAGATTGAGAGAAATCTTGATTTTGATGACTTCATTGAACAAAGAAACATGAATTGTGAACTGTGGGATCTAGGCAATGAACTCATGGCAGAGCCCGAGGCTCCAAGCATCCTCCAAATCGAATTAGGTCCTGCCAAAAGGAAATGGAGCCTTTTTCATAAGAGTGATATCTCTTCCCAAGAACCTCCATTGAAGAGAGCCCATCCAAAGGACGAAGATAGGGGTGCGTCACACAAAAGCTTGGAACCAAGTCCCCTTCAAGACTTCTCTCTCTTTATTCATCAGGTGGGAGACCCAATTTCTAAAAATCGTGAGTTCAAGCCCTTTTACATCTCCCTCTGAGTCAATGATTTTCTCCTCCACAATTGTCTACTGCACCCAGAAGCCAAAGTCAATATAATGACAAAAGAGGTTATGCAACAATTGGGCCTAAAAATTTCACGAGCTAACACCAGAGATGATTTTGTGAAGGGAGCCATTAACGATCTTGAGATAGCCTTTGACTCCTGTCCCATCGCTCCTTTCTTGATAAATGTGGTTGTTGTGGACGATATTAACAATTTCGGGATTATCATCTGTGATGATCTTGTCAAAAGCCTGAATGGAAGCATTCATAGAGAGCAGTCCAAAGCCATCATCCCTCATCCTGAAGGAGGATTTTATACCATCTACAATGAACCCTTTGTTGGATCACCGGTTGAAAACCTCGATGAGATAGATGATCAACTTTTATGCATCAATAACGGTCTGAATGATTGGTTCATTCAAGAAGGAAAGTTGGATATGAACACAGTTGAAGAAACATAAGGAATCTGGACCTTAGAATTCGATGGCTCACATTCAAGTCTTGGATCTGGTGCTGGAATAGTCTTGACAGCTCCATCAGGTGAGATCTTTTACCATTCATATAGGCTGGAATTCTATTGCACTAACAATGTGGTTGAATATGAAGCTTTGATTCTGGGACTCCATCTGGAAATCGATAAGGGAGCCACAATCTTGGAGGTGAAGGGTGACTCAGACCCCATCGTCTCGCAGGTTCTAATGAGATTCGCAACTAAGAACGAGAAGTTGAAGAAGTATCGAGATGTAGCTCAAACTCTTTCAAAATCCTTCAAGAAGATATCAATTGAAGTTGTTCCTCGAGAAGAAAACGATGTGGCGGATGCCCTGGATGTCTCAGCTTCCACTCTGCAACCATGCGAAGGACCTCTTCATGATCAGTGCAAAATGGAGGTTCTTTTTAGACCTTCTATCCCCGACAATCTGGAGCACTGGCAGGTTTTCGAAGACGACGATCAAATTATCAGATTCATGGAGAATAGCAAAGAATTCACGGATACACAAGTTGCTTTCCTGGTTGATTCTATGAACTTGGAAATCATCAACCTGCAAAACAATACCTTACCAAAAGGTTGTATTCCTCTGGAAAATCTATTTGACAG
This sequence comes from Picea engelmannii, assembly GCA_009831015.1. Lineage (NCBI taxonomy): Eukaryota > Viridiplantae > Streptophyta > Pinopsida > Pinales > Pinaceae > Picea > Picea engelmannii. The sequence goes on along the minus strand of ML781137.1, from coordinate 373,683 downwards.
ACATGATGTTTTCAAAGGAAAGAGAACCAACAAGCAAGCTGAGGAAACCTTGGAATTCAACATTGGTACTGAAATAGACCCGAGAATGGTCAGGATAGGGAAAGGGACCACCGAGAAAGAGAGGAAGGAAATACTGGAGCTCATTAGGGAATTCAAAGATACCTTTTCTTGGAACTATGATGAATTAAAAGCCTATAGAGGAGACGTTATCCAACATGTTATACCCTTGGTGGAAGGAGCCAAGCCATTTCGACGGAAGTTAAGGCACATCAATCCAAAGCTAGCTGGACAGATACAAAAGGAACTCCAAAAGATGGTTGACGCCAGTATCATAGGCCCAATCAAGTATTCTTCTTGGATGTCAAATCTGGTAGTTGCTCGGAAGAAAAATGGTGATATTCGCCTATGTGTTGATTTTTGCAACCTCAACCAGTTGTCATTAAAGGATAATTATCCTCTCCCGAACATGGAGCATCTGCTTCAACGAGTCACAAGAGCAGGAATGATGTCAATGCTGGATGGATTCTCGGGATACAACCAAGTTTTACTCAAAAGAGAGGATCAACTCAAGACTGCGTTTACCACGCCCTGGGGAACTTTTATGTACTTAAGAATGCCATTTGGCCTTATGAATGCAGGTGCCACCATTCAGAGAGCAATGGATTTCGCCTTTAGAGACCTCATACAGAAGATCATAGAAATCTACCAAGATGACCTCACAGTTGTGTCCAAAGAAAGGAAAGACCATCTCTCTCACCTCAGGATTGTTTTTGAATGATGTAGGAAGTATGGCATCTCACTAAATCCGAAGAAGTCAGTTTTTGGGATTGACGAAGGAAAATTGTTAGGACACGTGGCTTCACCAGGGGGAGTCTCCATTGATCCTGAAAGAGTCCAATCCATAAAAGACGTCTGTCCTCCAGTCAAAAAGAAAGCCCTACAATCTTTTCTTGGAAAAATCAACTTCATCCGCAGATTCGTGCCTAACTTTGCTGAAAGGATAAAACCATTAAGCGCTCTACTAAAGAAGGATGCTGCTTTCAGATGGGGAAATGAGACTGACAGATCTTTTGAAGATATCAAGAACGCCATCTCCCAAGCCTCGGTCTTGATCAGTCCTGATTTTTCACGAGATTTTATAATTTTCTCATTTGCGTCTCAGAACACTATTGCAGGTGTATTGATGCAGAAAAATGCTGACAACTTTGAACATCCTGTAGCCTTTATGAGCAAAGTCTTGAGAGATTCAGAATTAAACTACTCCATCACAAAAAAGCAGGCTTATGCTTTGGTTAAGTCCCTCAAGCACTTCAGAAATTACATCGGCTATAATAAAATCAAGGCTTATGTCCCGTATCCAGCCGTGAAGGATGTTTTGTCACAACAAGACTATATGGGCACTCGAGGAAAGTGGGTTTCAAAAATCCAAGAGTATGACTTAGAGATAAAACCCACCAAGATAATAAAGGGACAAGGTTTGGCCCAAATGCCGACTGAAAGCAATCAGGAGGCCATACAGATGGGTGAAAATGAACAGGTGAATGTAATAGTCAGTGAACTAGAACATGATGAGTGGTACTCTGATATAGTTTATTATTTGAAGAACATGTCTTGTCCTGATCACCTGGTAGATTACAAGAGGAGAGCTCTGAGGTTGAAGGCTATGAAGTATTGCCTAACCGAAGACGGACTTGGGTGGAAGAATCCCGATGGCGTTATACTCCGATGTGTGAACAAGGATGAGGCAAAGAAAATCTTGGAGGAGTTACACTCCGGGCATTGTGGTGGACATTTTGCCGCACGTACTACTGCTCACAAGATTTTGAGGGCTGGTTATTATTGGCCAACACTTTTCTCAGATGCTTACCAACACGTTCGGTCTTGCCAACCTTGCCAATACTTCACCGACAAACCAAAGTTTCCAGCCCAACCTTTGAAACCAGTAGTAGTGGAGGCACCGTTTCAGCAGTGGGGTCTGGATTTTATTGGTGAATTCAAAGACAATTCTAGTAATGGCTATCGATGGATCCTGACAGCCACAGATTATTTCACCAGGTGGGTTGAATCAATTCCTACAAAGAAGGCCACCGAGGAGGTTGTCATGAACTTCCTAGAAGATCGGATTATAACAAGGTTTGGGGTACCTTCCAAGATCACTACAGACAATGCCAAAGCTTTAAGTTCCTACGCTCTGGTAGAGTTTTGTTTCAAATATGGCATTACCCTGTCCTATTCCTCAAACTATTACCCACAGGGGAATGGACTAGCAGAATCAACCAACAAGAATCTCATGAATATCCTGAAAAAGGTTGTTGGAGAAAATAAGAAATCATGGGACAGTAAAATAAAGTATGCAGTATGGGCAGATCGAATAACAACAAAGACGTCCACAGGCAAAACCCCTTTTGAGCTGGTATATGGACTTGAAGCAAAACTCCCTGTGAACCTCCAAATTCCTATCCTCCGATTCGCACAACAATACGACACAGATGCAGAAGAAAAACAAGGGAGAATAAATCAGTTGATAGAATTAGACGAAGCTCGAAGAAATGCCCCGAGTCAAATGACAAGGAACCAAGAGAAGATAAAGAACACTTTTGATCACAAAGCCAAAGAAAGAAGTTTCGCTGAAGGAGATCTTGTCCTGCTGTGGGATAAAAGAAAAGAGAAGCCTGGCATGCACAAAAAATTTGACAGCCTATGGGGAGGCCCTTATAAAATCAAGAGTTGTGCAGGTACAAATTCCTTCAACCTGGAGACAATGGAAGGAGAGATTCTAAAATTGCCAGTAAACGCTTTACATATCAAGCGTTACTACCCTCCAAACACATGATGGTACAGGTAAGTTTGAGTAGGTAGGCATTTCCGTGTATTATACCATCTGCATTTATTGTTTGTTTCCCTTATATATGCATCTTGATTGTTTTATCTCATATGTATACATTGTATTATGTTGCGGGGTGGCAATACCACCCCACCTTTTGTCGNTGATGCTTTCTTGTCAAGTGTGAGCAGGTCTGCAGGTTTATGCCAGAGATGTTGAGGTTCTCATGCGCTCTACGGTGAGCACATGTCCTCGAGTTGGAGCCAGATGTTATTCCCGATATCTAGGGATAACTAGGAGATCATGTCTCGAGGCCCACATGTCCTAGACATGAAGTGCCGAGAGCAGGATTGACCCAAGCATGGCCCTGGAGGGCCCATCCTTCTTTTCTTCGCCAGACTTGTCCTGTCAGCAGCAACAACATCCATCACCATCGGCTTGGACTTGCATCAGAGAAGACTCTTGCTCCATGAGGTAATTGGTCTGAGGTATCATGGTATGTGTCATGTTTTATCGTTATAACCTTCTTATATATGCATCAGGTTCCTTGTATTTCTGATAACTGCTTGGATCTTACACTAATCCACTTGACCATTGTTGGGGTGATCGATGGGGTGACTTAACAAGCTTGTATTCATGGGTTTTGGTTAGCCACCCGGGGGGATTTGCAGAGCCATCGTCCGCTCCCACCATTCTATCATTTTACATCTTATCTCTCATTCATCCATCCCATTCCCCTAGTCCGACCATTAGGATGACCTCTTGAGGGTTACACTTTGTCTTGTGGGAAGAAGGGGCTAAAGGCCCAGGGGGTAAAAGCAACTGGTAAAAGATAAAAGCCATAGGAAATGAAACCTAGAGATACTTCGCCCAGGGATCCCCGAGAAGGCAATAAAAGGCCTCTCGATAAGAAACAAAAGGGACCCTAAGAAAAAATAATAAAACAAGACCTAATCAAGAGGATGGGAGGTCTCATCACGAGCCGACCCATTATGTTCATAGGTATCTGGCAGTATGACATTGCCATCATCTGGTCACCACGCCAGGGCAATGACCTTTGGTTGCATGGCCAAGGGAAAGGGGGTCTCATCACGAGTCAGCCTTATCATTTCTGCGAAAATACCAGTGGGTAACACTGTCAGCTTTGGTCACTACGCCAAGGCAGTGTCCTTTGGTCAGACCTTGAAGTAAAAAAGAAAGAAAATCAATAAATGAAAAATAAAGGTAATAAAGGGGCTTGGAAAAAATGCATCCATGACGGGTACACCTCGCCTCCTACAAAGGCACCCACAGACAACACCTGCCCTTGGTCTTACTATGACTGGACATCCCTAGACCATATCACTTCATAAACATGGCTTGAATGATCCTCTGAGGAAACTTTCCTTTTCTTGTGGGTATTAGCCCAATAGGTTATTCTGTTGGTTTTTTCAACTTTGTATAGTAGATATGTGTAGCGTCTTTGAGCTCTTAGATGATATATTAGGGATTTCATGCATTTATTTGATAAATTTAATGATAAAATATGATTGACATTGCTATGATCCCGAGGACTAATGAGCCCATGGAGGGCGTAGTTTTTGACGTGCAGGACCATGCCCGACGTACAGGTACCAGTGGACCGGTACACATGGGGATATGATTAGCTGAGACCTCCATGGGGCTGAAGAGCCCATCAGATGGTTGTTGGGATGGCAGAGACAGGACAACGTTGTGATGAGCCTTTGCACAAGAAAATAGAAGGATGTTCCACCAGGACACTGTGGCAAGAGCCCGGCCTAGGGGGGATCACCCACTGCAGATAGAGCGTTTGCTTTTGATGGACATGACGTCACCTGAAGCAGCGGGACGTTGTCTGGAGCGTGTGGCAGTGTGCTGAGACTATTTGGCACGTGTGGCAGCTTGGAGGAGCCCTAGAAGGGCCAACGTTTGGCTTCCTGGATGCTGAGCTTGCCCAAAAAGGGCCAACGTCTCCCTCAGAAGGGCCTGACGTCTCCCTTTCAACTCATATTATGACATTTTTTAGTATTTAATGTAAAAACAGTGTAAATTTTCAAGGTCAGCCTTGTCGACTGTTTTAATGACCTATTTTTAAATTAAAGGTCATAAGATTGGTATAAATAGAGGACGTTGCCTCTCATTTAAAAGATAACATAACTCACTCTCTTGTGAGAGATCATTTTTAGTCTTTTGTCTTGGGATTTTTGCTCTTGGAAGTGAGGCGCAACTCTTGTGGAGGATTGTTCTTGGCATGTTATGGTGTTTTCTCTCATTGGAAGCTTTACAACTAGGGTTTGATAAGCTCTCTTCATGATTTGTAAGTGTATTTCTCATGCAAAACTTCTTAAATGAATGGTTGTAGGTTAAATCTCTTGCATTTATTGTTACATTGCTATTATATTGCTTAATCTTGAAACCCTAAGTAGCAAGCACACAAGTAGGTCCTTGCTATATGTCCCCATGATTAAGAAACTTATCTTAGCCATTGATTAAGGAGGATATAGCCTAGCCATTGCTACACTAGTCATCCTTTTTCTGAGTTGGCTTTTGAACACAAGTTGAAGAAATAAGACGTCCTAGGCCTAGTTGATTCTACACCTAGGGTTTTGACTTTTAGGGTTTGAAGGGCCTTGCTCCTGCAACACTTTTCACCCTTAGATTTGTGTTTTAAAGCTAGTCGTTTTGCCAAGGATATTTGAGGAAACAGGGAGGAGCATGAGGCCTTGCTTAAGCAACACCGGAATGAGCCTCCTCCCCTTAGGGTTTTGATTCTAGGGCCCTGCCATTGCAGCACCATAGAACCTAACTCTCCAGTCCTTAGATTTTGATCCTCCCGAAATCTTGCCCTTGTTTCTGACTCCATAATACCCCAAGGCACTAGTCTATCTCTCCAACGTTGAGCTTGTTGTGCCAAAACAACTTTTCAAAACTCTTAAATTTGAAACCCTAACTAACCCTAACATCTACTAACCCTAGATTAATGATGATGTCATGCCCTTTTTGAGCTTTTGGTTGATAAAAAACATTGTGGCTTAGTCATCTAATGATAGACATTGATGTATTGATAATTTTCATTGGCCAAATTGCAAAACGTTGACCTCCTTGTCTATCAAACTAACCCTAAAGGAAAGCTGACGTCATCTCTAGTATAGTGACGCAACAACCTTTGTAAATGAGCAATTGATGATGTTTAATGCATTAAGTTAATTCAAGGATTGATTATTACCATTGAATGCTATATCATTTTCAGTGTTTATTGAAAAATAATATTATAAGCCATAGTCATTATTGCAATCATTAACTTCGTCAATAATTACTGTTATATGTGCTCATATATAATATTGATAGTCATTGATTAATGAAGTATTAACCACTGTGCATGTATTAGTGTTATTGTTGCCTTGTCTCGCAAACAGGTGCCTCCTCTGTGGTGTATCTTCTTTTTGACTATCTTCTTGGCGGCAATCTGTGAAAGGGAAAACTTGCCTTGATCCTTTAAACCTTTGCCTTTCAAAACCCCAGATTGCTAGGGACGTCTCCCTTGGGTTTAGCCACCCTAAATAGAAAGAGCCCCCCATTGAGGTGACAGTGGGTGGAGAAGCTCCTTTTACGCCAATTTGACCTTTACCCTTCAGCTACTTGACCTAAACTACAAACTGAGCGATAAGAGGTAGATGGGGTAATTTTTGTTTTGAGGAAACCCTACTAATATCATTTTTGTAATTGAGTCATTATCCTTGGCACAGGAACTCAGAGGTCTGACTCAGCTTTTCATTTTTGAATCCCGTATTGGCACCAAGAACATCTTGATAAGATGTGACACCTGATAAGAGTCAAAAGTCTGTATAGGTTCAGAGGGAGCAAATTGACAGAAAGACATATTTTTTAGACTCAGAGGGAGCAGTCTCTGAATATGAGTTAGTCCTTGACCTACAATAGAATTGGCAGCTTAATAGAATCCATGGATTCTATTAGTTCATTTGAAAGGAAACCAGCCTGATGTCGAGAAATACTAAAGAAAGCAGAAAAGCTTCCAGCACCTAAAGACACTTTCCCAGAAAGTAGAAACCAGATAAGTACTCTGGTCCTCTAGATGAATTGAATCTTATGATTGATTCAGAACCTTCCAAAATTGAAATAAGGGAAGTTGTTGTGACAGAAAAGAATGATGTATGGTCTATGTTTTCAAAGAACTCGTAATAAATCAGTGGGAACCTCCATCGTCTTATAAAATAAAACCTCTATGGAGGGTATATTTGTGACTCGTGAAAGAAGGGATGACCTATGACAAGATCCTTACCTTCATCATGATCCTTTTGTCACCTTCTTGTTTTATATACTTCATCTGACAGATGTTAAGATTTTCTTCTCAAACAGTGAATTTAAACAAGAGGCTATCCATGAAAAGAACCTCATGGATCATAACTCTGAGAGCTCAGTATGACAGAATCTTGGGATCATCCTTATATGAAGATTGTTCAAAATCTTCATCTGTTCCTTACAGGAAAGGAATTTTTTATATATAGCTCAGACTAAGAGGGAGCTCTTCTGAAGAAGTTGAAATGAAAGACTTAGATCTTTTGCATTACTGAGCTTGGAGTTTTTGGCAGAAATCAGGAGAGATATTTCTCTCACAGGATAAATATGCAGTTGATGTGCTTCGTAGTTTTGGCATGATGGACTGCAAGTCCATGAGCACACAAATGATCTCTAATCTAAAGAATCTACGAGATCAGGCCACAAGTTTAGATCCAAAAGCTCCCAACTTACATCGACAGATCATTGATTTATCTCGTACATACGAGAACAGACATCTGTTATGCGGTAAATGCTCTCAGCCAGTTCATGTGTGAACCAAAACATTTACATACAGTTACTGTGAAACACATTCAGAGATATGTTCGGGGGACTATAGCTTATGGTCTCAGATACACCTCAAGTAGAGGTGTATTGCTCCATGGTTTCACAGATCCAGATTGGATGGGCAGTACAGTGGATCGGAAGAGTACTTCCGGTTATTGCTTCAGTTTTGGTTCAACAATGATTCCTTGGTCCAGCAGGAAACAGGGCTCCGTAGCCCAAAGCACTGCAGACGCTGAATACATTGTTGCTAGCGCTGCAGGCAGAGAAGCAGTGTGGCTCAGGAAGCTTCTCTCAGACTTTTTCAGTTCAGAGCTTGAACCCACAGTCATTCACTATGACAATCAGAGCAGTATAAAGCTCAATGAGAACCCTGTGTTTCATGATTGATCGAAACACATTGAGATGAGATATTACTATGTCCGGTACATAGTTCAGAAGAACGTTCTCAGCATTCAGTTTGTTTCAACAGCAGAACAGAGAGCAGATATTTTCACCAAGCCACTGTCAAAGTTTGTATACTTTCGTGACAAGCTTGGTGTAGCTGAGAATGACTATCTTGCTGAGAGGGAGTGTTAAATTTATAGCAGCTGCAAGAGCCATTCTCCGGGAGGATGGCAAAGACCCTAGTTGAGGTCTAGGGCCCCCAGTGCACTCCTGGGGTATTTGGTCTGGGACCAAATAGTCAGTGCCATGGCAAAAGACCCTTCTTAGGGCCCCCAGTATATGACTGGGGTTCTTAGTCTGAGACTAAGTAGCTAAAGCCCCTGGAAATGTCCAGGGTACCCATGCCTGAGGCATGGGTTGATCCATGGTCTTGTACCATGGTGGAAAAGACCCTTGTGAGGGCCCCCAGTATACGACTGGGGTTCTTGGTGAAGAACCAAGCAGTAAAGACCCCTGAGAGGGCCCCCAGTATACGACTGGGGTTCTTGATCTAGGACCAAGCAGTTAAAGTCCCTAGATAAGCCTAGGGCCCCTGGAAATGTCTAGGGTACCCATGCATACGACATGGGATGATCCTTGGTCTTTGACCTTGGTGGATAAGACCCCAGAAAACGTTACGGAGCTACTTGATCCTCTATCAAGTATTTTGATGGTACATGACCTTCCTTGAAGAAGGACATAACCACATGAGGGATAAGTCCCATATGCAGTGATGATAAAGTAATAGGTTCACCATGTAAAATGAAGAAATGAGTATTGCCACCTAGCTAACCCTCTCTTACCCTTGCATGTGTTGGTTTGGGGTTTTTGTTGTTTTTGGTCAAGGGTTAAGGTAAAATAAATTTAAAATGTTAATTACAACATGTTTAAATTTAATTTAAACATGTTATTTTAATTTAATTTATTTTAACTTAACTTTACCTTTAATCCCTTGCCCTACCCTTGCCCTAACCTAAAACTATAAAATAAAACCCTACCCCTCTCATTCTAATACACTAGATCTCATTTTTGTTTTGATGTGAATGGATCCCCTTGTAGTTGCGGCCTCTTCTTCTGTTGATGTATTTGGTGCAGCCTCCTTTAAGTCTGCTACAGGGTTTGTAAGGCTGCGGCCTCCCTTTGCTGGTGATGTCCATTGTAGCTGCGACCTCCTTTACTTGTTGTTGCAGGGTGCAGCCTCCTTTACTAGCTGTTGCAGGGTGCAACCTCCTTTACTTGTTGTTGCAGGGTGTGACCTCCTCTACTTGTTGTTGCAGGGGTTATTGAGTGAGGGTTTTGGGGCTGTTTTCCTTCCAGTCTGTTGTGTGAATCTTACCTATAGTGCGGCCCCTTCTTTCATCTACCTGTGTGGGTTTACAAGCTGCAGCTCCCTTATTTGCTGCTATGGAGGGGTTTGAGGTACAACATTTTGTTGTTGGGTAGTGCGACCTCTCTCTGCTGATGTGTGGCTCCCTCCACTGTTGTCTCGTGACTGGAACAACATCGTACTCTCCTCTTCTGTTGTGTAGTTGACAGCTACAACTTTTCGCTACCTTTGTGATTGTGTTCCTGTCCTTATGCTAGCTGCTAAGAGACTGTGACTTAACTTTTCTCATTTCTGTTGTGGGGTGTTTGTTCTTGCGTCCAGACTGTGACCTTTTCTTTTGACTATTGGCCTTCCTGTGTAAGGGTTTTGTCCATAACATTTATGTGTGAGGGTTTGTATGCATTCACCTACTGTTAGTGTGAGGGTTTGACAATGTGAGGTCTTTGTGGCCCTATACCTTTGGTGGCAAGAAAGTTTCTTCATCTATTGGCAAAGGGATCCCACCTATAAGGTGGATCTATGAGCTGAACCTTTGTCTGAGCATAATTCAAATGGTCCTACATCCTTCTTGTTGGCTGTGACTTCTTCAGAGGTAAGGATCAGAACAAGGTATGCTATATATCCACCATTTTCAGATCTGGTATATTTTTTTGAGTTCTATACAGTCTGATCTATCTAGATCTATGCTCCAACATTAACAATTATTAGATCTAAATGATATATTAAGTTTACCTCTATGTTTCTACAGTTTGATTGATGGTTCAATGATCAGATTGGTTTTGAGTGTAGATCTGTATGTCTTTATCTAAGTTGAGTTTAGATCTGTATTTGAATTCAGATCTGTAGTACAGTCTTACTCTTTAGATCTCCTAGATCTGTACAAGTAGTGGAGATTGATGTCTAAACTCTAGATCTAGTTGTTTTATTCATTAAATTTTAAAAGATAGTACTGTTATATTTTACTACACAAATTCCAACGCTACAACTTCCCGAATCCACTTTCTCTCTTCCTATCAACCTGCACAACCTAAGGAATGGGATACCCCTTCTTTGCACACAATCCCTCATGCATTCCCACTTCCCTCCAAGGCTCTAGCATAGGTTGGCTAGGAATCTCTCTTGTTGGGGACTCCGAGGACTTATAACTGCAACAAGAAACTCACAACAACAAGCTCATTGTTCTAGGTTCTCACACAAGAATATCTTGTACATGCGTAATAACTTTCTTCTTCAAGCATTTACATCTCCAACAAGTTGCCCACAACACCAACTTTGGCTACCTTCAAGTTTCAACACTTAGAACTCTTTTGCTCCCCAAAAATCTGCATATAAAAATTGTCGACAATACCCATTCAAATTTCTCTTTTACCCATGCATGTTGACTCTCATATTCCCAAATGTTGATTATAATCAACCCCATGCACTGAATAACTATGTGAAGTGACTTTTCTCACCCACCCTTGTTAGAAATAGGGAAGAAAACCAGAAAATATTGTTTTTTAAATTTTCTGTTAGATAGAACAACAATGATCTAGAATTAAATCAAACTTAGAACAGAAATGGAGTACAACAATAGATCTGGAAAATGATTAGATCTAAGCTAGAAAATATTTCTGAGTAAGCAAGATAAACATATCTAAATAATCATTAGATTTCTGAGTTAAATCTAGACAATAATTAATTCCAAAATGATCAGAGCAAGCATATCTAGACAATAGCAATTTATTTGTGATAAAAAAAATCAGATCTGAACTAGGACTTTAGATCATAAACATTAGATAGATATAAATAAATTATGAGTATGCTAGATTGTTAGATCTGAAGAATAACTCTGAATATGAACAACAATATAGATCTGAACCATAGACATTTAGATCTGAACTAGAAGTCACTTCTTAATCATAAACAGTGGTTAGATAAACAATAGGTAAAGTTGAACATGCATAGTAGGTAGATCTAAGCCAAATAAACAAATCTGAGCATGAACAAATTAGAGATCTGAACTAGACAGTTACATGCTGATCAGAGATCTAATGTAAGCAAGGTAAAGAACATTGATCTACTTACCTCTTGATAATCTTACCTATTGATGAAGAAGATCATGCCTCACACAAGGGATGAAGTGCCACTGAGAATATGCTCAGAAAAAGTCAAGAATCATGGATCTATCTCAAGGGTTAGATCTCTTGCCAAGAGAATTATAGGGCAGTTAAACCACCACCAAAGCTTCACACAAGTATACTTAGAAACCCCAAAAACCCTCATGCATAAAGAAGACTGTCAAGAGGGATGACTGCCTTAAATGAATGGTCCAACCACCTTGCTAGGGTGTCGCAGCCTTCACAAAAAACTCAGATAGGGGACGACAACCTGTAATGAGGGTTTTGCTGGCTAGTAGGAGAGGGGCGGCTGGTAATACTCAGGGAGAGCAACAACACCAATACTTTCAGCAGAGGAAGGCACCCTCAATACTCACAGAGCAGCAAAATAAGATCATCAAGGACCTGGCAGCGAATCTATCACAAAGGGAGGCATGATGGTTGTTACTAAGGGAGGCATTGACTATTGCAAGGAGGGCCACTAACTGTTGCAAGGAGGTCACAGGCTGTCAAGAGAGCAATCTGCCACTTCTTAGGAGGAAGAGAAAAATGAGTGTGTAAATAGTAAAGGGGAAGGTACTTATTTATACTTTAGACTAGGGTTAGGATAATGAAAAATAATAATTAAAATAACATAATTAATTAATATAAATATTAATTAAATATGTTATAATTAAACATTTAATTAATATTTTCATATTAACCCCTAAAGCGAAAAAATCAAAACCCCAAATTAACTCAAGCTCAAAAACCAAGGGTGTGGGGGTTTAGGTGGGGTTACTTGGTGGTAATACTTGTCCTTATAATTCTCAAGGTGACCTTTTTAACTTTATCATCATTGCATATGGGATATATCCCTCATGTGGTCATTCCCGTCTTCAAAGAAGGTCACACACCAACAACTACCTGATCAAGGACCAGGTTACCCCAGAACATATCTAGGGTCTTATCCATCAAGGTACAAAACCAAGGATCAACCCATGCCTTAGACATGGGTACCCTGGAACACGTCCAGGGGCCCTAGACATATCGAGGGACTTAACTGCTTAGTCCCAGACCAAGAACCCCAGTCATATACTGGGGGTCCTCTCAAGGGTCCCAGACCAAGAACCCTAGGAGTGCACTGGGGCCCTAGATCTCAGCTAGGGTCTTTGTCATCCTCTCGGAGAATGGCCCTTGCAGCTGCTTTAAATTCAACACTCCCTCTCAGCAAGAGAGGCATTCTCAGCTACACCAAGCTTGTCACGAAAGTGTACAAACTTTGTCAGGGACAGTGGCTTGGTCAAAATATCTACAGTCTATTCTACTGTCGTAACATACTAAATACTGAGAACGTTTTTCTGTACTATGTCTCGGACATAGTGATATCTCATCTCAATGTGTTTCGACCTGTCGTGAAACACTGGATTCTCGTTGAGCTTTATACATCTCTGATTGTCACAGTGAATGATCGTGGGTTCTAGCTCTGTACTGAACAAGTCTGAAAGTAGCTTCCTAAGCCACACTGCTTCTCTGCTAGCAGCACTCGTAGCAATGTATTATGCTTCTGCAGTGCTTTGGGCTATGGAGCCATGTTTCCTACTGGACCAGGAAATCATTGTTGAACCCAAACTGAAGCAATATCCAGAAGTGTTCTTCTGATCAACTGTACTGCCCATCCAATCTGAATCGATAAATCCATGAAGCATTACACCTCCACTGGAAGTCTATCTGAGACCATAAACTATAGTTCCCTGAACATAGCTCAGAATATGCTTGACATCAACCATATGTATATGCTTCGGTTCACACATGAACTCGCTGAGGGCATTTACCGCATAACAAATGTTTGATCTAGTATGCACAACGTACATCAAAGACCTAATGATGTATCGATATAAGGTGGGGTCTTCTGGATTTGAACCTGTAACCTAGTCTTGTAGTTTCTTTAGGTTAGAGATCATTGGAGTGGTCATGGACTTGCAATCCATCATGCCAAATCTGCAGAGCATGTCAACTGCATATTTACTCTATGAGAGAAAGATCGCACCTGGTTTCTGCCATACCTCCAAGCCCAAGAAATAATGCATAAGCCCCAAGTCTTTCATTTCAAACTCTGCAGAAAGCTCCCTCTTAGTCAGAGCTATCAGGTTTTCCTCTCCAGTGAGGAGTAAATCATCCACGTATAAGACTAAGATAACTGGATGATTATGTACAATCTTTATATAAAGATTGGGGTCTGCTATGCTCTTGGTGAATCCAAGACTTTATAGAAAACTGTATATTCTACCATGCCAAGCTCTCAGAGCTTGTTTCAACCCGTAGAGGGTTTCTTGAGTTTGCACACATGAGATCTGTTATCATGTATCATGAAATCTTCAAGCTGCTTGATATATACTTCTTGTTCAACTTCACCGTTAAGAAAAACAGTGTTAACGTCCATCTGGTGAAGTTTCCAACCAAAAACTGCTGCAAGAGAGATAATAATCTTGATTGAAGTATATCTGGCAATTGGAGCAAAAATCTCGTCGTAGTCAATTCTTTCCTTCTAAGAGAAACCACGAGCCACGAATCTAGCTTTGTATTTTTCAATACTGTCATCTGTTGCATGCTTTATCTTATAAAGCCATTTGGAAGTTACTATTGATTTGCCATGAGGTCTAGGAACTACTATCCATACGTCATTCTTTAGAATAGAATCATAGTCTTCAATCATAACATATTTCCACACTTCATGTTTGGAGGCTTCTACAAATGTAGAAGGTTCTAAATCAATCACAATATTCAACTTAGCTATGAGATCAGAGTACTTATCTGGTTTATTGCTTTCTCTGAAGGTGCCCTTAGGAGTTGAATGTTTTTCTGCTTCTTTTAATATTTTCCGACACCAGGTTGGTTTCATTTTAATAAGAAGTATCTCCATTGAAAACTCAATAGTATCCCTAGAGGCATCCACTGGAAGTTCTGAGGTTTCCTCCATCTGCTCATCTAAAAAAAGAGAATCTGAAGAATCAAGTGGTGGAGCTTCCTGCTCCTCTGAATCACATGGAAGTTCTCTGGCTTGACGAAAAGTTGTCTCTTCATGAAAAGTCATGTCTCTGCTTACTTCGATGAACTTTTGACCCGAGATATAAATCTTGTAAGCTTTTGAGGTTTCACTATATCCCACAAAAGTTCATTTCTTTCTGGAGGGCTCTAGCTTAATCCTCTTCTCTTTTGGAATGTGAATATAGATTAGACTGCCAAAGATTCTCAAGTGATCAACTGAAGATCTAATTTCGGTGAAAACTTCTTCAAGAGTTTTCACTTCAAGGGCTTCGTATGGACATCTATTCTGAATGTAGACTGCAGCACTGGTAGCCTCGGCCCAAAGATATAAAGATAAGTTTTGGTCATACATCATGGCCCTAGCTGCTTCACAGATAGTTTTATTCTTTCTTTCAGCAACCCCATTCCGCTGAGGGTTGTATGGCACATTTAGCTCCCTCTTTATTCCAGAAGCCCGACAGAGTTCATCGTATTTGAAAGAGTCAAATTCTTTACCAGTATCTGCCCTGAAAACTCAGATGTGTCTGTCTGTTTGATTTTCAACAAGATTCTTGAAATCTTGAAATCTGTTGAAGGATTCATCTTTAGTCTTTAAGAAATAAATCCAAGTTTTAGGAGAACAATCATCAATAAAAATGATATAGTAAATATAACCATTCATAGATGGGGCAGTCATGTGCCCACAAAGATCAGAATGAATTAAAATCTAAAATGTCATTTGATTTTCTATTACTGAGAGGATATGATTTCTTTGTATTCTTACCAAATGCACAACCTTTACAAACACTATCATGCTCAAAAGAAAATATTGGCATACCTGTCACCATCTTTTGCAAACCTGGAAGTGCGTTGTAGTTGAGAGGTCCAAGTCTTTTGTGCCAAATCTCGCACGGATTTACCGTTTCATGAGTTAGATCTTGAACAATCTGATATGAAATTTTATAAAGTCCACTCTCACAAGTTCCAATAGTCATAGCAGTGCTTATATCTTCATTTGAGGACCACATGAGGGCCTTCCCTCTGATGAAGACAATTGAACAACCTTTGCTTTCTAACACTGCAACTGAGATTAGATTTTTCTTTAAACCAGGAACATAAAGAATTTCATCAATATGAAAGATATTACCTGATTGGAATTGGAAAGAAGCAGATCCATAACCTTTTATGTCATACGTACCATCATCACTCAATTCCACCTTTACGTTGAATTTCTTGTCCTGATAGTTTGCAAGATTTTGTTTGAACCCTGTCATGTGTTTAGAAGCACCGCTGTCCATTAACCAAATCTCCTCTGACTTGGTAATGATGCCAGAAAGAGTTGAGATAAGATAATATTATTTTTGTTGTTCTTGCTTTTTGGTGGCAACCCTGTTTTGTCTTCTTTGAGGCTCCTCTTGAGGTTTAGCCTCTTCAGTGGCAATTGAGGCTTGGAACTTTCCTTTTCTTTTTCTGCTGAGAGGAAGGGTTCTTGCAATCTCTTGCATAGTGTCCTAGATTATTGCAGTTAAAACATTTAACTTTAGATAAATGAGGATTAAGATGAGATAACTTACCTTGAGGTTTCTTACCTTTGCCTTTTGATTGAGGGAACTTCTTCCATTTCTTGGTTTTCACTGAAAGAGCACGATCTCTTAGAATTAAAGACTCATTTCTACTATTGAGTCTTCCTTCTTCCTCTAAGCAGTCATGTCATAATCTGTCAAAGTTAGGCTAGACTTGTCTTCCATTTACAGATGCAAGAAAAACTCCCCATGACTCAGGAAGTCCATCAAAAGTAGTTTGCACAAGGTCATGATCATCTATAGGAACTCCTATTGCAATAAGTTGATCTTTGGTTTGAGAAATTTTGGAGAAGAAGGTAGCAACTGAATCATCTTTTCTCATTCTCAAAGTACGTAGTTGTTTCTTCAATATTCTTTTTTGAGTTGGTGCCTTCTTTTCATAGAGGTTTGGCAAAGCATCAAAACATTATTTGACAGTCCTTAGATGACCAATGATGGGCATCATGTTGTCTTTAACAGAATAAAAAATGTTCCTCTTAGCCTTTGCTTGTTTATTCCTGTATGTTGCCCTAGTTGTATTTGAAGTGGGTTCTTCAATTACCTTAGTAATCATCTCTTCTAGTTCATTCTCTTCAAGAATGTTGATTATTCTGGATTTTCAAGCATTGAAGTTGGAGGCCCCTATAAGTCTGTCTTCAACTTTAACTGATGTGGATGTCATACTGAGATCTAGATCAGTTTAGGAATAGATGTTGTCGATCTGCAAAATAACCCTAACAATATGGATCTATGCAGGCTAAAGTTTGTATCCTTAAGCTCTTTTCACACCCTAAGCTCTGATACCATGTTAGAAATAAGGAAGAAAATTAAAAAATATTGTCTTTTAATTTTTTTGTTAGATAGAACAACAATGATCTAGAATTAAATCAACGTTAGAACAGAAATGAAGTACAACAGTAGATTTGGAAAATGATTAGATCTAAGCTAGAAAATATTTATAAGCAAGATAAACAGATCTAAATAATCATTAGATCTCTGAGTTAGATCTAGACAATAATTAATTCCAGAATAATCAGAGCAAACAGATCTAGACAATAGCAATTTCTTTGTGATAAAAAAAAATCAGATCTGAACTAGGACTTCATATCATAAACATTAAATAGATATAAATAAATTATGAGTATGCTAGATTGTTAGATATGAAGAATAAGTCTGAATATGAACAACAATATAGATCTGAACCATAGACATTCAGATCTGAACTAGAAGTCACTTCTTAATCATAAAAAGTGGTTAGATAAACAGTAGGTAAAGCTGAACATGCATAGTAGGTAGATCTAAGCTAAATAAACAAATCTGAGCATGAACAAATTAGAGATCTGAACTAGACAGTTACATGTTGATAAGAGATCTAATATAAGCAAGGTAAAGAACACTGATCTACTTACCTCTTGATGAAGAAGATCATGCCTCACACAAGGGATGAAGTGTCACTGAGAATATGCTCAGAAAAAGTCAAGAATCATGGATCTACCTCAAGGGTTAGATCTCTTGCCAAGAGAATTATAGGACAGTTAAACCACCACCAGAGTATATTCACAAACCCTGCAAACCCTCATGCATAAAAAAGATTGCCAGGAGGAGGGATGACTGCCTTAAATGAATGGTCTAGCCACCTTGCTAGGGTGTCGTGACCTTCACAAAAAACTCAGATAGGGGACGACATCCTGTAATGAGGGTTTTGCTGGCTAGTAGGAGAGGGTCGGTTGGTAATACTCAGGGAGAGCAACAACACCAATACTTTCAGCAGAGGAAGGCACCCTCAATACTCACACAACAACAAAATAAAATCAGTAAGGACTTGGCAACAAATCTGTCACAAAGGGAGGCTTGATGGTTGTTACTAAGGGAGTCGTTCACTGTTGCAAGGAGGGCCACTAACTGTTGCAAGGAGGCCGCAGGCTGTCAAGAGAGCAATCCACCACTTCTTAGGAGGAAGAGAAAAATGAGTGTGTAAATAGTAGAGGGGAAGGTACTTATTTATACTTTAGACTAGGGTTAGGCTAATGAAAAATAATAATTAAAATAACATAATTAATTAATATAAACATTAATTAAATATGTTATAATTAAACATTTAATTAATATTTTTCATATTAACCCCTAAAGAAAAAAAATCAAAACCCCAAATTAACTCAAGCTCAAAAACCAAGGGTGTGGGGGTTTAGGTGGGGTTACTTGGTGGCAATACTTGTTCTTATAATTCTCAAGGTGACCTTTTTAACTTTATCATCACTGCATATGGGATGCATCCTTCATGTGGTCATGCCCGCCTTCAAAGAGGGTCACACACCAACAACTACCTGATCAAGGACTAGGTTGCCCCAAAATATATCTGGGGTCTTATCCACCAAGGATCAAGCCATGCCTTAGACATGGGTACCCTGGAACACGTCCAAGGGCCCTAGACATATCTAGGGACTTAACTGCTTGGTCCCAGACCAAGAACCCCAATCATATACTGGGGGCCCTCTCAAGGGTCTTTTGCCATGGCTCTCACTGTTTGGTCCCAAACCAAGAACCCTAGGAGTGCACTGGGGGCCCTAGATCTCAGCTAGGGTCTTTGCCATCCTCCCGGAGAATGGCTCTTGCAGCTGCTTTAAATTCAATAACCCTCTTACATATGCTTAATGATTGAGACTTTGATACACTCGAGAGGGAATTAAAAGGTTCATACACTAATAATTTTAGAAAGGTGGGTTGGGACTAATACCCATGAATAATTTCCTCTTGGACCCCCTCTAAGACCTTCCCCTCTCTTGTGGAAACTTAGCCACTTAGCCCCCATTACTCCATCTGTGTCCATATGCAGTCAATGTTATATTTTATTTTATTATTACGATATACAATGTTTACATATTACATAGTTGGGCTCACAACCATACATTGTATTTACATTATGTGTCGCTAAGTCGAAGATAAAAAATGAGGATGTTACATTTCCCTCCCCCTACAATTTGCATCATCCTCGATGCACAACACCATACCGACATACATATACAAAAGTTTACATTATGATACTTGATACTTTTGCAATTTCACAATTATTGCAACAATTCCAACCATGAATCTTTCATCCCTCGACCTTCACAACCCAAGTGTACCCCATTCTTTGCATGCAGTGGCTTAAACTATACCATTTCCCTTTTAAGGCTCCAATACATATTGGACAAGAAGTTTCCAAGATGTGGCTCTAGGAACTCCAACTGCCAAAATGGAGTTTTGCACACTTATATACAAATGTACATTCAATTTTCTTCAAAATTTGCAAAAAATTGTAGGTACTCGTCCCGCATGGTCTCCTTGTGCTCCCATTTGGCATCTTCTAGACTATAGCAGGTCCACTAGATCTTTACTAGGCCAATGGCTTTGTTTCTAAGCACTTTGATTTTTTGGTTCAGGATGCGCACTGGATCCACCCGAAATTCTCCGTCATGCTCCACCTGAATCACATTCCAATCAATCACGTGGTTATGATCATGGATATATTTTTCAACAAATACACGTGAAACACATTATGAATTCTCATGGATGCAGGAAATGCAAGTATGTATGCAACTGGGCCTATTTTCTTTAGAAATTCAAATGGCCCACAATATCTTGCTTCCAACTTTGGGAAATTTCCCAATCTTAATGAGCTCCTTTTAGTCTTTAATTTTAAAAACATATGCTCACCCACTTTGAATTCTCTATATGTTTTGCTTTTATCTGCATAACTCTTTCTTCTGTCATGTGCAACCTTTAAATTTCGTCTGATCTTTACTATCTTCTCTTCCATTTTCCTTAGCAATTATGGCCCAATAACAGTTTTGTCTGTTGGGTTGTCCTAGCTTGTCGACGTGTTGTATTTCCTTCCATACAAGGCTTCAAACAGACTCATCTTAAACAATGTCTGATACCTATTATTATAAGCAAACTCAACTAAATGAAGGTAGTCTTGTCACTTGGAAAGCTTGCCCATTATATACATTCTCAACATATCTTCAATTATTTAGTTGGTCATCTTTGTCTTCCCATTCATCTCCAGATGATATGTTGTACTAAAATTCAAATTAATCCCAAATCCCTTAAACAACTCCTTCCAAAAGTTGGAAGTGAACTGAGGATCTCTATCTAACACCATTGCCTTAGGCACATTGTGTAGCTTGGCAATTTTTTTCATGTAAATCTCTGCAATGTTGGCTTCTTTGTGAGTTGTTTTCACTAGTATAAAATGTGCAGTTTTTCTAAGTTTGTCCATCACTGCCATTATGGAATCATGATGCTTTGTTGTTCTTGAAAATTTGGTGATAAAATCTATTGTAACTACCTCCCATTTCCATTCAAGAATGGGAAATGGTTGTAACAATCCCGCTAGATGCATGTGTTCAATCTTTACCTACTGGCATTCCATGCACCTCGCTATGTAATCAACGACATCCTTCTTCGTTCTAAGTTAGAAATATTGGCTTCTTACCACTGCAATTGTCTTATGGTACCCTAGATGTCCAACACATGGTACATTGTGCATCTCTTTTAGTACTATATTTTTCAATTCCTTAATGTTAGGGACATAAACTCTGTCCTTGAACAAGAGAATTCCATCATCTTCTAGTCTGTAGTCTTTAAATTTTAGCATTACATTTTCCTATTGTAAGCCTTCTATAACTTGTGCATAATGTTGATTTGATGCTACAACTTCCAAAATTATGTTTTTTAACTCTAAAAAATACATGTTAATGGATGTAGCGTGCATTTCACGCATCTTTCTGTTGAGTGCATCAACCACTTTATTCTCTGTGCCCTTGGTGTGTTTGATGTCGAAGTCAAATTCACTGAGAAATTCCAACCATCTAGTTTGTTTGGCATTTAGCGTTGGCTACTCAAACAAGTGTTTCACTTCTATGATGGAATAATGATGTTTTGCGGTTCTTGGCAATTTGGTGATAAAATCTATTGTAACTACCTCCCATTTCCATTCAAGAATGTGAAATGGTTGTAACAATTCTTGCTAGATGTATGTGTTCAGTCTTTGCCTTCTAGCATTCCATGCACCTGACTATGTAATCAACGACATCCTTCTTCATTCTAGGCTCAAAATATTGGTTTCTTACTACTGCAATTGTCTTCTGGTACCCTAGATGTCCGACACATGGTACATTGTGCATCTCTTTTGGTACTATATTTCTCAATTCCTCAATGTTAGAGACATAAACTCCGCCCTTGAACAAGATAATTCCATCATCTTCTAGTTTGTTGTCTTTAAATTTTAGCAGTACATTTTCTTGTTGTAAGCGTTCTATAACTTGTGCATAATGTTGATTCGATGCTACAACTTCCAAAATTATGTTTTTTAACTCTAAAAAATACATGCTAATGGATGTAGCGTGCATTTAACAAGCCTTTATGTTGAGTGCATCAACCACTTTATTCTCTATGACCTTGGTGTGTTTGATGTCGAAGTCAAATTCACTGAGAAATTCTAGTCGTCTAGTTTGTTTGGCATTTAGCGTTGGCTACTCAAACAAGTGTTTCAAACCGCCATGATCTGTCTTCACCTCAAATTTTCTACCTATGAGATAATGTCTCCACATTTTTTAGGCATGAACTATGATTGCCAACTCCAAATCACGGGTAGCATAATTTATTTCATGTTCCTTAAGCTTACTTGACTCATAACATATGAAATGCCCATTTTGTGTAAGGACTCCCCCAAGCCCTTCCTTGCATGCATTTGTGCACACAAAACAATCTTCATTTGGATCTGCAACCTTTAGAATAGGTGCATTGGTCAATAATTCCTTCAAATGATGAAAACTCTCACATTTGGTGGTTCATTCAAACTTTGATCCCTTCTTCTACAGTGAAGTGATTGGATGTGTGACTTTGAATAAACCTTCAATGAATCTCCTATAATATCCATCTAATCCCATAAGATATCTCACTTCTGAAACATTCTTTAGCGTTGACTAACTTTTGATTGCTTCAATCTTTTCTGGATCCACTCCTATGCCATCTTTTGAAACAATGCTGCCCAAATAATGAATCTGCTTTTGATAATAAGTGCACTTGCTCAACTTGGAAGACAAATAGTGTTCTCTCAAACACTTGTAGCACCATTCTCAAATGTTGCATTGTAAAAAGAAGGTAGCCTACTCATAAATCTTTGGATTTTTATCTTCTCATTATTTATGAAGCCAACCTACCTCAACAATTCAAGGAATCTCCTTTCATACTAATCCATTGTCATGCTTCCAAGCTTGAGTTTAAAGAACTCTTGCACTTTTTTGTCATAATATTGCTTTGACAAGTATTTCTTCTTAAAATACTTTTTGAACTCCCTCCATGAGATCCTCTTCTCATCAATGTGCTTAACCAACTTGAGTTGAACCCACCACATAGATGTTTTTCCTTGAAGATGGAAGATTGAAATTATGGCTTCTGCATTTGATGAATAATCATGCAATTGGAAATATTTCCTCATGCCCAACAACAAAGCTTCAACATCTTCTTCATTCCTCTTCTCTCCATCAAATGATGGTGGCTTGAGCTTCTTGAGCTCTCCTTACAAAATATCTCACTCAAGCCTTGTCCTCTATCTTCTAACAAGGGACACACTTGGATTGCTCTCTGACCTTAAATGTGCATGTGATCTTTTGGTCGAGTGTTCGAGTGAATGATAATGATGTCTACTGACACTTCTTGATTGTCTAGATTTTCTATTATCATCCCTCCTATCATGATATCTAGATGCTTCTGCTTGCCTTGCATTGGCTGATTGTTTTGTGCCAGAATTTCTATTGACTTGTCTTTGCAACATATTCATAGTTTGTAGCAACTCCTCTTGGACTCTCATCATTCTTTCATTGTCTACTCTATAGCTATGCATTTCCTTCTGCTAGCTTCTCATACTCTGAACCAACTCCACCGGTTCCACTCGACTTCTACGTCCATTGGACTGTGTCTCTGCATTTCCCATGTTGATATGTAAACATATGGCCTCATCCCCATGACTGTAAAATCTCGGGCATCCTTCATATCTCTAGTCCTCATATAGGAACCAAATCTATTTTTGTACCTCTAATTCTGCAAGAAATGTATATGCAACAATTACTTGTTAGAGTTAAGCATATAGCAAAATATTTCATTAATTAGGTTATAGATCATTCTTCAACTCAATTTATGAAGAGTTTGGATGCATTGAAATCTCATTCCGATTGTTTAGATACTCTAATCTGAATTATCTTTCCAACGATTATACACATGCCTCATTCTGAGCTCTAAGCTAAAAGTTACAACCTTCGGAAGTTTGTCATTTCCACTCAATTGTGCTTTGTTCTTGGTGGTGCAGTTCAACTGAAAGATCATTTTTTTCCCTCTATAACAAAAAAGTTGGTAAGAATCAGAAAAAATTTCATATTAGGCGCAAATAAGATTTATGATTGTGAACACACAACAACTTTCAGATTTGAAATCAAAAGCTCTAGTCAAATTCTGTATAAATATGGAATGGACGATTTTGCACTTTTACATTTTCTTTGGATTGAATTTTTTTTATCAATGCTTTTCTTTCTCCTTTCTTTTCCTCCTCTCTTCTTCTTTCTTCTCTTTCTCTTCCCTTCCCCTCTTCTTTTCCTTTTTTCCTCTTCTTCTTCTCCTTTTCTTTTTCCCTCGACGATAAAAACTTGTCATCGACGGTCGACAAAAAAGTCTATTGGAAATTGGTGAAAAGGAAAAGGTCTACCTTTCTGGTGACCCTCGAAAAGCTCCATCGATGATCGACAAAATGGTCTATTGACGATTGGCGAAAAAGTTAAAAGTATGCCTTTTTGACAACCCTCGAAAATCTCCATCAATGATCAACGATTAGTGAAAAGGGAAAAAGTCTACCTTTTCGGTGACCCCCAAAAACCTCCATCGATGATTAGTGAAAAAGAAAAAAGTCTACTTTTTTGGCGACCCCTGAAATGTTCCATTGACGATCAACAAAAGGGTCTATCGATGATCGGCAAAAAAGGAGAAATTATGCCTTTTCGATGACCCCCAAAAAACTCCATCAACGATCGACGAAAAGGTCTATCGGCTATCGACGATAAAGGAGAAAGTCTACCTTTTCAACAACTCTCAAAAATCTCCATTGGCGATTGACGAAAAAGGTCTATCGGTTATCAGAGATTCTCTATGAACTACATTTCCCCCCACTTCGCCGAAGTCGGAAAGGCTCCATTAGTAGATGAATCTTGATCGTTGATCTCCAAGTCGAATGCAATTTGGACCGTCATTTATCAAACCTTTCCAAACTTCGAAAGCTTCAGCGACTTCCACTTTTCTCCATTTACGATCGACAATTTTTTTTCCAGTGAACTATGCTTTGTTCAAACTTCACTGAAATTCGCCAAACTTCGAAAACTTAGAAATTTTTGCCCTAAATTTAGAATGAATATGGGCCATCAATCTCAAAATCAGATGCAATCTCGATCGTTGATTCATCAAATTCTATACCATGACCCTTGAATTTCACCACCATATCTCTACCAACGTAGTCCCTGTCAGTCCACTTTATGGGTACGGTCCATGTCATCATCTATATGGAATTTTTCAAAAATCCCGAAAAGTTGTAATTTTTGAAAATTTTATAATTTTTCTGATTTTTTTTTTTTCGATTGAAAATGATCTTTTCTTTTTGGTTTCTATGGGAGATCTAGACTTATCTTATCATGGCCGAAGTTGACCCTCCAACTGTCAATTCGACATCTTTTTTCAAATCGCATGCATACTTCTCCAAGAATTTGGGAATTTCACTCTAAAATTAATCATTTTTTCCAAATTCGACATAGATCGATAGTTTGAAACAACAAATTTGTTAAATCCACATTGGTTTTGGGCCCATACAAGTCCGATGTTAAATCAAAAGATATAATACCAACCTATAGTGCCCCCACTACTAAATCCAACAAATTTTTTTTGATACCCATTCAATTAAATATGTTTAGCATGCTAAAAACATCCATGCATCTAACATAATTATTTAAAAGCATGAATGCAGTCTAATAAACATACATACAATATATTGTAATTGCTCAAACTCAGAGTAAGCACATAACAAATAAATTTCACAATTAAATGCAATGCATTAAGGATATGCTTAACAAATAAAAACCCATAAATAATAAAAACAGAGTATATACACAACAAATAAAACCCATAAATAATAACAATGTAACAAAGATAAACACTTATTTTTTTAACCAAATGTGCAACCAACTACAGAGGATGAACGTTCCACGCAACCATAGATTTGTTGCTCCAAATTTCAGCAACAAATCACTCTCGAGTTGGGGCTACAAATTGACAAGAAAGGGTATCTCTCCTTTGTTCACTCACAACCTACTACAACCCACAATAAACTAATTTTCCTACAACTATCCCAATCCACCAACTCTCTACCCCTCAATTTGCACAACCTGGGGAATGAGATCCCCCTTATCTACACAGTCTCTTGGGCCTTCCTACTTCTCTCTAGGGCTCCAACACAGTTTGGCTAGGAATCTCTCTTGCTAGGGACTCCAGGGACTTACAGCTGCAACAGGAAACTTACAGCAACAAACTCATTGTTCTAGGGTGATTTCTCACACATAAATATTTTCTACAGGCCTAACAGTTTGCCTCTTCAAACATTTACATCTCCACCAAGTTGCCCATAACACCCACTATGGCTACCTTCAAACGTCAACACTTAAAACTCTTTTGCTCCCCAAAAATCTGCATGTAAAAATTATCCATAATACCCATTCAGATTTCCCTTTTACCCATGCATGTTGACTCTCACATTCCCCAATGTTGATTGTACTCAGTCCCATGTTCTTAGTAACTATGTGAAGTGATTTTTCACACCCACCCTCTTACTGTTGAATTTTTAATGATAGCTCAAGCACATGTAGTTTCTTTTCAATTTAGCATGAACTTGAACCATAAACAATGCAACAACACAATAGTTGCAGTAAACCAATATCACAAAAACAATAACCATGCACAAGACACAAGAAGTTGTTCTTGGAAAACCCTTCTCAACCAAGGGAAAAACCCAACAACCCTTTACTATATTGCCAAGAGAAGAACCCTCTCTAGAAAATCCTAACACACACAAGAGGGTGCTCTATGACCAAGAAAGATAGCGCACACCAAATTTAAGCTCACCAAGTGAATGCGTTGAGTGAATGAGATATGATCCACAATGGGGATGTATCTCTCTAATATATACATGACCTAACTCATCAAATAGATGTGTCTATTGTTGATGATTACAGCTGCGTGAGACATCCTCCAGGACATAGATTGATTGAGTCGACCTAAGAGAGAGTCCATGAGTTGGGTGTGTGGTTCCTATCTGAGACAGAATTGAAACGTAGTGATGGCCTCCTCCTTACAAAGAGTTGAGAAGAACTCCAGATGATTCTCCTGTGTAACACAGTGAGAAAGGAGATCTGTTGAGTTGGACATGCCTGTGGTTGAGCACAAGGTGAACATGTGAATTCCCATGAGTTGGGTGCATCGTTATGAGATAGAGATGAAGACGATGTATTAGCCTCCTCTGAGCAGACAGTTGAGATGATGAACTCCAGATGACTCTCCTGTGTAATGCAGTGGAAAAGAAGGTCTATTGAGTTGGACGTGCTTGTGGATGAGCACATGTGAACGTGATCCTAGTGGCTGAGCACTAGTGAGTGTGGTTCTCCTGTGAGACGCAGTGAGATAGAGATATGGACATCCATGTGGATGTGCCCCTAGTGGTTGAGCACTAGTGGGTGTATGAGATCCCTTGCTATATTGTTTAAGAGTCAGAGTTACATGTAACCCTAATTGTAATGTAAAAGGTACAGGTCGGCCCCACCTTAATGTAATAGATAATTAATGTAAAAGATAATTAATTTGATTATTATTAATTATATTGTGAGTTAGAGAGGTCGGCCCTGTTGTGCCAATAAACACTTTTGTTGATAGGTTCAGTCTAATATAAGTAAAGGTAAATTCTCCATTGAGGAATCATATTATTTGTGTGAGTTTGGTAATTTCAGCAAGTACATCTTCTTGGGAAAAGTGCGCACCTCTCTTGGGCACTAGTCTTCTAGGGTTTGTGAGCACCCTTTTGTGTGCTAGGTTTTCTTGGTGGTGGAGGTTTTTCTCTTGAAGAATATAGTAAAGGATTGGTCAGGTTTTCTTCCCTTGTTGAGAAGGGTTTCCCAGGATACTTCTTGTGTACTTTTGTATGGTGTTTATTCTTGTGATCTTGGACGTTGCAACAAAATTGTTTATGGTTTAAGTAAAATGCTAAAATGGAATGAACTTCATGCTTAAACCTTGCTCATTGAAAAATTCAACATGGTATCAGAGCTTAGGTCTTGAAGAACCCCTGCACAAGCACTTAAAAAGCTAAGTCGTCTGCCTACAGTTTCGTACGACCTCTAGGGTTTCTGCAGAAACCCGTATGACCCTCACTTGATTGGCCTTTTCAACACCTTACAAGTGGACGTTGGAGCTGAAACTTGGATCAAGTTGTATGGCCTTCCTCAGCGCATCTCCAGAGATTTTCAATGTGAATTTTCGAAGATTTTGAGTTTTTGGCCCTAGGGTTTCTAGGGTGCCAAAATTTTCTGCAGAATCTTATTCTTAGGGTTTCTGCAACTTCTTGAAGAAATGTTTCAACTCAACAAGCATTCCTGTGACACTCTCAAAGTTGATTGTTGGCAGTCATAAGCCCAACAAAACCATTAGGTTTTCTAAGTCCAGTTGGCGAGAGTTTGAAAAGAAATCTGAAAAAATGAAGAACATAACCTTAGTAGAAGATAGGCTTGATGGAACAAGCAACTTTAGTTCCTGGAAGTCAAGGCTTCAGGTCACCCTTGAAGAAGATGACCTTTTGGATGTGGTAACAAAAACCTTACCAGATACATCTACCGATGAAGAGAAGAATATAACAAAGGAAGAAGACGTCAAAGCAAGAAAAATAATCATCTACTTAGTAAGATATCATCTCTTACCTCGTATTTCCAACCTGAAGACAACTTATGAAATGTATGAAGCATTAAAAGATATTATTGAAAGTGACAACTATTGATTTTTCAATGAGCAAGGTTAATCATGAAGTTCATTCCATTTTTAGCATTTAACCATAACCATTAATGTTGCAACAACCAAGATCACAAGAAGAAGCACCATGCACAAGAACACAAGAAGTATCCTGGGAAACCCTTCTCAACAAGGGATGAAAACCCATCCAAATCCTTTGTTATATTTTTCAAGAGAAAGACCTTCACCACCAAGAAAACCTAACACACAAGAGGGTGCTCAAACCCTAGAAGACTATCGCCCAAGAGAGGTGCGCATTTTTCCCAAGAAGGTGTACTTGCTGAAATTTTCAAACTCACCTCAAGGATATGATTCCTCAATGGGGAATTTACCTTTACTTATACTAGACTGAACATGTCAACAGAAGTGTCTATTGGCACAACAGGGCCAACCTCACTAGCTCATAATATAATTAATATTAACTAGATTAATTATCTTTTACATTAATTACCAGTCACATTAAGATGGGGCTGACTTGTACCCTTTACATTACAATTAGGGTTACAGGAAGGTATGACTCTTGAACAATATAACAAGGGATCTTATACACCCACTAGTGCTCATCCACTAGGGGCACATCCATAGGGATGTCCATATCTCTGACTCACTTCATTACACAGAAGAACCACTTCTTCACTAGTGCTCAACCACTAGGATCGCGTTCACTTGTGCTCGTCCACAAGCATGTCGACTCAACAGATCTTCTTTCTCACTGCATTACACAGGAGAGTCATCTGGAGTTTCTCGTCAACTCTTCTGCTCAGCAGAGGCTAATACATCATCTTTATTTTTGTTTTCATGACGATGCACGCAACACATTAAGATTTCACATGTTCACCTTGTGCTCAGCCACAGGCACGTCCAACTCTGTAGATCTCCTTTCTCACTGCATTACACAGGAGAATCATCTGGAGTTCTTCTCAACTCTCTGTAAGGAGGAGGTCATCTCTACATTCCAGCTCTATCTCAGATAGGAACCACACACCCCTCTAAGGGGATTTCTCTCAGGTTTGTAAGCTGGAGAATATCTCACATAGCTGCAATGATCAACATCTCTCAGGTTTGTACGTTGGAGAATGTCTCACATAGCTGCAATCATAAACACTCCCTCTCACCTAGGGAGGCATTCTTCATCATGCCAAGTCTCACATGGATGTACTTTGAACTTTGTCTTGGCTGGAGCCATCAACACTCCCTCTCAACTAGGGAGGCATTTTTCACCAAGTTAGTTTGGTGAAGATGTCTACAATCTGCTTATGTGTAGGAAGGTACTGCATGTGTACGATTTTCTTCTACATCATATCTCCGATATAAGGATACTTCATCTCATCATTTTTCAATCCATCAAGAAACTCTGGGTTCTCAAGGAGCTTTACACACGACTCTTGGTTATCATCATAGGATCCATCTCATGGTCAAGGTAAATATGTTAGAAGCTTGTGAAGCCACATTGCTTTGCCCCCTTGATGCTATATGCTTTGCCTCTGTGGTACTCAAGGTCACAAAATTTTGTTTCCTACTGCATCAAGAAACCATGGCAAACTTCACTGTAGAACAACAATCAGATGTGCTCTTCCAGTACATTGTACTTTATGCTCAATCTGAATCGGCATATCCTGCAAACTCAAGTTCACACTGGAGGCATATCTCATGCCATATCCAACTGTACCTCGTATATATCTCAATACATGTTTTTTTGTTGTCTAGTGAGTATGTCTTGGTTGACTCATGAAATGTCTAAGCGCATTCACTGCAT
Organism: Picea engelmannii; assembly: GCA_009831015.1. Lineage (NCBI taxonomy): Eukaryota > Viridiplantae > Streptophyta > Pinopsida > Pinales > Pinaceae > Picea > Picea engelmannii. The sequence continues at coordinate 343,697 of ML781137.1, read as the reverse complement.
GGCATGAATCAATATTTTTCTTTATATCTATCATGATGGATTTTGCATTCTATCACACTGAACTTCTTTAATATTTTCACTGTATATTTTCCTTGACTCAGGAAAATCTCATCGGTCTTTTGTCACACTTCTTGTCCCAAGAAGTAGTGCATCATACTCAAATTCTTCATCTCGAATTCAGAAGTCAGGGATTACTTGTATCCAACAACAAGGCTTTTTGAATAAGTCATCAAAATCAGGCTCTTGTCACCAACACTGTAATAATATGGGTTTTGGATCAACAATACTTTTTGTTGAGATTTAAACCCATCAAGAATCCATTCATCTGATATTGTTTCCAACTCATGGATGGTAGTACAGATGGCAATGTAATGGTCTCATTGAATCAAGTGTCTCGTCATAGACAACTCCCTCCGTTTGTGAGAGTCCTCTAGTTTTGTATTTCTTGACACTTCCTGTCAACTGCACGCTTTCTCTACTTGGAAGTTTTCACAGACTTTCCTTCTGGTTTCTGAATAATATCTTATACATCATTCTTTAAGATATACTGGTATTCTTCTGTTATGGCATCTTGCCATATTTATTTCTCCTTTTGTTTCTTCAATGAAATGGCTCATGATTGAAGGATAGTTTTCAAAACTCTTTTGTTTTCTCAAGGTGTCCCTTGAGGGACTTGTGTGTCTCTTTGTCTTCTAGCAGAGTTTTGTAGATCTTGGGGATGCATTTTATGCCCCACTATAATATCTCTGGTTATATTAACTGGAGCAACTCGATTAGTTGGAATAATGTTTGTCTCCCTCTTAACTGTTGAAGGGGAAGAAGGTAATGTCTCATTGTTAATCTCCATCTAAGATTCTCTAGGGTTGTTGAATGGGTATCTCTTCTTTAAGGACAACAACTTTGCTTGTCTCGCATAATAATCAATTAAATATGGTTTGGACTCCCGTACCAGGGATAATGGTCCAAGTCTTTGAGGGCTCCCATACTAGGGACAATATTCTTCATTTATTCAAAAATACAATCAACTATAAAATTAGAAATCAATTGATTTACCTGGTTTGTAGTCATGCTTTAGTTTTTAGAGGAAGTACTTCTCCTCTCTCTTTTCTTCATTCTTTTGAGGTGGATCTGGATCAATGTCAGCGGTAGAAGCATATTGTCTTCCCTTCTTCTGGGTTGGATAGTTTGTTGCATAGTGTCCATATTTGTCACATCTAAAGCACTGAATTTTTGAAATATCTCTTCTTTGATAACCTGGATTTGATGAAGACTTTTCATCTTTAAATGTTTGCTTGAATTTTTTTTTGAATTTTCCTCCTTTCTTTGTATGAAGTGCAAGAGCATGATTTTCTTTTGAGGAATCTTCTACTCCTCTATTTCTATGCTAAGTTCTTCTTGAGTACAATATGTCCATAGACGATCAAAGGTTGGTAGAGCTTCTCTTCCACTAATACTATGAAGAAAAGGCTCCCGTGTTTTTGGAAGGTTGTTGAGAGTGGTTAAGACAAGTTCTCTATCAAACATGATTTCTCCAATGGTCTCTAGTTGTTCTTTAATCTCTAATATCTTCATAAAGAAGATGGGAACCGTGCCACCTTTCGTCATCTTGGTAATTTGAAGTTGGCTCTTCAAGGTAAGAGCTCTGAGGGTGTTTTCACTTTCAAACATTTCTTTTAATGCTTCATACATATCATAAGATGTCTTCAGGTTGGCAATACGAGGTAAGAGATTATCTCTTACTGAGTAGATGATTAATTTTCTTTCTTTGACATCTTCTTCCTTTCTTATCTTCTTCTCTACATTTGTAGTTGTGTTTGGTAAGGTTTTAGTTACCACATCCAACAAGTCATATTTTTCAAGGGTGACCTGAAGCCTTGATTTCCAGGCGTTGAAGTTGCTTTCTTCATCAAGCCTATCTTCTACTAAGGCTATGTTCTTCATTTGTTTGGCTTCTTCAAACTCTCGCCAACTGGATTTTGAAAACCTAATGATTAGGTTGAATTAGTAACCTTGGATTATGTTGGACTTATGACTGCAAACAATCAACTTGATAGTGTCACAGAGATGCTTGCTGATTAAGAAAAACGTTTCTTCAAAAATCTAAGATTAAGATTATGCAGGAAATTTCAGCACCCTAGAAACCCTAGGGCCAAAAACTCAAAATTCTCGGAATTTGATTTTAAGAGCTTATGGATATGCGTTGGAGGAGGTAGTACTCTTCTATGCCAAAGATAGCCCCAATGTCCAAGTATTAAGGGCTAGAACACCACAAAAAGGAGGGTCGTATGGATTTTTCTGGAAACCTTAGGAGGGTTGTACGGTTCTGCAAAAGTGAGAGGAGACTTGGTAGATGCTTGTGCAATGGGTTCTTTCAAGACCTATGCTCTGATACCATGTTTATTTTTCAATCAACAAGGTTAAGCATGAAGTTCATTCCATTTTTATCATTTAACCATAACCATTATTGTTGCAGCAACCAAGATCACAAGAAGAAGCACCATACACAAGAACACAAGAAGTATCTTGGGAAACCCTTCTCAACAAGGGATGAAAACCCAACAAAATCCTTTGCTATATTCTTCAAGAAAAAGACCTTCACCACCAAGAAAACCTATCACACAAGAGGGTTCTCAAACCCTAGAATACTAGAGCCCAAGAGAGGTGTGCACTTTTCCTAAGAAGGTGTACTTGCTGAAATTTCCAAACTCAGCTGAAGGATATGATTCCTCAATGGGGAATTTACCTTTACTTATACTAGACTGAACTTGTCAACATAAGTGTCTATTGGCACAACAGGGCTAACCTCACTATCTCATAATATAATTAATATTAACTCGATTAATTATCTTTTACATTAATTACCAGTCACATTAAGGTGGGGCCGACCTGTACCCTTTACATTACAATTAGGGTTACAAGAAAGTCTGACTCTTGAACAATATAGCAAGGGATCTTATACACCCACTAGTGCTCATACACTAGGGGCACATCCATAGGGATGTCCATATCTATGACTCACTGCATTACACAGAAGAACCAGTTCTTCAATAGTGCTCAACCACTAGGATCACGTTCACCTGTGCTCGTCCACAGGCACGTCCACTCAACAGATCTTCTTTCCCACTACATTACACAGGGGAGTCATATGGAGTTTCTCGTCAACTCTTCTGCTCAGAGTAGGCTAATACATCATCTTCATTTCTGTTCTCATGACGATGCACCTAACACTTTGGGATTTCACACGTTCACCTTGTGCTCAGCCACATGCACGTCCAACTCTGCAAATCTCCTTTCTCACTGCATTACACGGGAGAATCATCTGGAGTTCTTCTCAACTCTCTATAAGGAGGAGGTCATCTCTATGTTCCAGCTCTGTCTCAGATGGGAACCACACACCCCTCCCAGGGGCTTTCTCTCAGGTTTGTAAGCTGGAGAATATCTCGCATAGCTGCAATGATCAACATCTCTCAGGTTTGTAAGCTGGAGAATGTCTCACATAGCTGCAATCACCAACAACAACACCCTCAGAACTCTTACCTTAAAGGGCCAGCTTCAAAGTACTAAGATGAAGAAAGGTGATACAATTGCTACCTTCTTTATGAAGATATCAGAGATTAAAGAACAACTAGGAGCCATTGGAGAAATCATGTCCGACAAAAAACTTGTCTTATCTACTCTCAACAATCTTCTAAAACATTGGGAGCCTTTTCTTCAAAGCATTAGTGGAAGAGAAAAGTTACCAACTTTTGATCATCTGTTGACATACTGTACTCAAGAAGAAATTAGACTTAGAAATAGAGGAGTGGAAGAGATCCCTGATGACAATCATGCTCTTTCACTTCATACAAAGAAAGGAGGAATATTCAAAAGAAACTTCAGACAAACATTCATAGTTGAGAAGTCTCCATCAGCCCCAGGTCACAATCAGAGAAGAGATGTTTCAGAAATTCAATGCTTCAGATGTGACAAATATGGGCACTATGTAAGAAATTGTCCAACCAGGAAGAAAGGAAGACAATATGCTTCCATCGTTGACATTGATCCAAACCCACCACAAAAGAATGAAGATAAGAAAGAGGATAAGTACTTCCTCTAAAGAACAAACATAGAGTTGAGCATGACTACAGATCCAGGTAAATTAGTTGATCATTAATTTTATATTCGATTGCTTTATTAATAAGTGAAGGGTATTATCTCCAGTGTGGGAGCCCTCATGACTTGGACCATTATCCTTGGTACGGGAGTCCAAACCTTATTGATTGATTATTGTGTTCGTCAAAGAAGACATAAAAAGTTTAGCAAACAAATAAAAGAAGACTTTCATCCTTCTAAATTCAGAGAGAGTTACTTGAATAAAGAGAGAGTAAAAAATAAATAAAAGGAAGGAAGAGACAATACCTTCTCCGCCTTCAACAATTCATAGGGAGATAGGCAGTATTCCAACCGGTTCAGCTGCTCCAGTTGATATGCCCAGAGATATTGTAGTAGGGCATAAAAGGCATGTCTAGAGTAAAAAAAACTCTGTAGGAGGCAGAGGAACATACAAGTCCCTCAAGGGACATCCTGAGAAAGAAAAAGAGAATTTTCAAGCTATCCTTCAGCCATGAGCCACTTCATTGATTATGAGACTCCCTGCCATGAAGAAGCTATGTGTGAACAATTATGGCAAGATTCCATAGTAGAAGAATACCATTATATCTTAAAATGATGTATGAGATATTGTTCAGAGACCAACAAGGAATTTTGTGACGACTTCCAAGAGGATATATAAGATCAAACATGTAACCTATGGAAGTGACGAGAAATACAAATCGAGATCTATAGCTAGAGGATTATCACAAACAGAGGGAGTGAACTATGATGCGACATATTGATTCAATAGACCAATGCACTTTCATATGTACCACCATCCATGAGTTGGAAACTACATCAGATAGATGGATTCTTGATGAGTTTGGGTTTCAACAAAAGTGTTGCTAAACCAAAACTATATTACTACATTTGTGACGAAAGCCTAATGACTTATTCAAGAATCCGTGTTGTTGGTTACAAGCAAGCTTTGACTTATGATTTTGAGATGAAGGATCTGAGTATGATCCACTACTTCTTGGGACAATAAGTATGATAGAGGACTGATGATATTTTTACTAAGTCAAGGAAAACATATAGTGGGAATATTAAAGAAGTTCAATATGACAGAACGCAAAACCATCGTGATGGATTTGAAGAAAATGAATGATGATGATTCGGATGAGATTGATCCACAACTGATTGAATCATTGATGTATCTGGTTAACACTAGACTTGATTTATGTTATGCAATGAATGTGCTTAGTCAATACATGAGTCAACCGAGACAGACTCACTGGATAGCAGTAAAGCATGTATTGAGATATATACGAGGCACAATTGGATATGGCCTGAGATATGCCTCTATTGTGAACTTGAGTTTGCAGGATATGTCGATACAGATTGAGAAGAGAGTACAGTGGACTGGAAGAGAACATTTGGTTTTTGTTTTACCATGAAGGTTGTCATGGTTTCCTGGTGCAATAGGAAACAAATCTCTGTGGCCTTGAATACCACAGAAGCAGAGTATATATCATTGAGTTTGCGAAGCAATGTGGCTTCATAAACTTCTAACAGATTTACTTGATCATGAGATAGATTCTATGATTACAACTAGAGTTGTGTGAATCTCTTTGAGAAACTTTTGTTTCATGATAGATCGAAACACGTTGAGATAAAATATCATTTTCAGAGACATGATACAGAGGAAAGAAGTACACGTGTCGTACCTTCCTACACATGAACAGATTGTAGACAACTTCACCAAACTGGCTTGGTGAAGAATACATCTCTAGTTGAGAGGGAGTGTTGATGACTACAACCAAGACAAAGTTAGATTACTTTCGGGCGAGACTTGCCCTGATGGAGAATGCTTCCCTAGCTGAGAGGGAGTGTTGATGATTACAACTGCGTGAGACATCCTCCAAGACACAGATTGATTGAGTCGACCTAACAGAGAGCCCATGAGTTGGGTCTGTGGTTCCTATCTAAGATAGAACTGGAACGCAGTGATGGCCTCCTCCTTACAAAGAGTTGAGAAGAACTCCAGATGATTATCCTATGTAATGCAGTGAGAAAAGAGATCTACTGAGTTGGACGTGCATGTGGTTGAGCACAAGGTGAATGTGTGAATTCACATGAGTTGGGTGCATCGTTATGAGATAGAGATGAAGATGATTTATTAGCCTCCTCTGAGCAGAGAGTTGAGATGATGAACTCCAGATGACTCTCCTGTGTAATGCAGTGGGAAAGAAGATTTGTTGAGTTGGACGTGTCTGTGGATGAGCACAAGTGAACGTGATCCTAGTGGTTGAGAACTAGTGAGTGTGGTTCTCCTGTGGAACGCAATGAGATAGAGATATGGACATATCTATGGATGTGCCCCTAGTGGCTAAGCACTAGTGGGTGTATGATATCCCTTGTTATATTGTTCAAGAGTCAGATTTACATGAAACCCTAATTGTAATGTAAAAGGTACAGGTCGGCCCCACCATAATGTAATAGATAATTAATCTAGTTATTATTAATTATATTGTGAGTTAGAGAGTCGACCCTATTATGCCAGTAGACACTTATGTTGAAAAGTTTAGTGTAATATAAGTAAAGGTAAATTCCCCATTGAGGAATCATATCTTTTGTGTGAGTTTAGAAATTTCAGCAAGTACATCTTCTTGGGAAAAGTGTGCACCTCTCTTGGGCGCTAGTCTTCTAGGGTTTGTGAGTACCCTTTTGTGTGCTAGGTTTTCTTGGTGGTGTAGGTCTTTCTCTTGAAGAATATAGCAAAGGATTGGTTGGATTTTCTTTCGTTGTTGAGAAGGGTTTAGCATGATACTTCTTGTGTACTTGTGTATGGTGTTTCTTCTTGTGATCTTGGTTGTTGCAACAAAATTGTTTATGGTTTAAGTAAAATGATAAAATGGAATGAACTTCATGCTTAAACCTTGCTCATTGAAAAATTCAACATCTATTGGCACAATTGGGCCGACTTGTACAACTCAATAATATAATTAATCTTTCACATAATATTAATTATCTTTGCACAGTAGGGTTGACTTGTACCCTTCACAATACAAATTAGGGTTTTACAACAGTGTTACTTTTTGACAATATAGAAAGGGGTCTCACACACATCCTCTTGTGCTCTGCCACCAGGGACAAGTCCACATGTGCTCAACCACAAGGGACGTCACTCTCAAACAGAGCAACTCAACTAAATCCATAGGAGTATGAACTGAAGAGCCATCTCAATTCAACTCAACTAAGTCCATAGGAGTACGACATGAGACCATCTCAAGTCATCTCAACTCAGTCCAGAGGAGCACGACAAGGGACCAACACAAGTCATCTCAACTTAGTCCAGAGGAGTACGACTCACCTATCACATAAGTGTTCTCATAGAGCATCTCAACTCAGTCCATAGGAGTACAATCTAGAGAATGTCTCATGAAGCTACAATCATCAACACTCCCTCTCAGCTAGGGAGGCATTCTCCACCAGGCCAAGTCTCTCACGAAAGTACTCGAACTTCGTCCTAACAAGTGGTTTGGTGAAGACATCTGCAACTTGCTCGTGTGTAGAAAGGTACTGCACATGTACTACTTTCCTTTTCACCATATCTCTGATGTAATGGTATTTGATCTCAATGTGTTTCGATTTATCGTGAAACACAAGATTCTCTGAGAGCTTCACACGGCTCTGGTTATCACAATGGATAACAATGGAATCCATCTCATGTCCAAATAAGTCTGCAAGGAGCTTGTGAAGCCACACTGCTTCGCGGACTACCACACATAATGCAATTTACTCTGCTTCTAGGATACTCAAAGCCACATAATTTTGTTTCCTGCTGCACCAGGAAACCATGGAAAATCCCAAAGTAAAACAACAACCGGAGGTGCTCTTTCGGTCCACTGCACTCCCCGCCCAATTTGCATTGGCATATCCCTGCAATCTCATGTCTACACTGGAGGCATATCTCGGTCCATAACCAATTATGCCTAGTAAATATCTCAACACATGCGTCGCTGCTATCCAGTGTGTCTGTCTCGACTGACTCATAAACTGATTGAGTACACTCATTGCAGAGCATATACCAGGTCTGGTGTTAACCAGATACATGAATGATCCAATCATTTTTCTGTAAAGATGTGGATCAATCTCACTTGAATAAGAAGAAGTCTTGTTCAGTTTCTTCAGATTCATCACCATCGATGTAGCCATGGGCTTGCAGTCTGTCATCCCGAATTTCTTCAATATCTCAACTGTGTATTTCTCTTGACTCGGGAGAATCTCATCAGTCCTGTGCCACACTTCTAGTCCCAGGAAGTAGTGCATCATACCAAGGTCCTTCATCTCGAATTCAGAAGATAATGCACGCTTGCATTCAATAATAAGGTTTTTTGAACTGGTGAGGAATAAGTCATCAACATATAGGACCAAAATCAGACACTCATCACCAAAAATGTTGTAATATAGGTTGGGATCAACGACACTCTTATTGAAGCCCAAAATCATCAAGTATCCATCAATCTTATCGTACCATGCACGAGGTGCCTACTTTAGTCCATACATGGATTTCTTCAACCTACACACATGAGACTCCTTCTCATGTGTCACGAATCCATCTGGTTGCTCGATGTAAGCTTCTTCCTCAATATCTCCATTGAGAAAGGTTGTCTTCACATCCATCTGATGTAGTCTCCAACCCATGGATGCGGTAAGGGCAATAATCGTACAGATGGAAGTGTATCAGGCAACAGAAGAAAATGTCTCCTCATAATCTATTCCCTCCACATGAGAGAATCCTCTAGCACCAAATATCGCTTTATACTTCTCGACACTTCCATCAACTGCATGTTTGATCTTATAGATCCACTTGGAAGTCACTACAAACTTCTCTTTCAGCCTCAGAACAATATCCCACACATCATTCTTCATGATGGACTGATACACTTTGGTCATGGCATCTTGCCAAACCTGCTGACTTGTTGCTTCTCCATGACAAGAAGGCTCAATATCAATGATGTGGCTCATAGCTGAAACATAGCTCGAAAATCTCTATGGTCTCTTTCTCTCTCGGAATGTACCACGAGGAGCTACATGTCTCTCTTCCTCCTGCAGAGATTGTCGATCCCATGCAGGCCTCTTATGGCCTACTACAATGGCTTTGGGAACATCAACTGGAGCTACAAGATCAACTAGATCAGTAACTGTCTCCCTCAGAATTGTTGAAGGTGGAGAAGAGATTGTCTCTTCTTTCTTCTCACTGTCAATCTCCATATGAGATTCTATGGATCTTCAACAGGCTATCTCTTCCTCAAAGGTGACATCTCTGCTAACCTCGATCTGTCTTTGACCAGAGATGTAGATCTGGTATGCTTTTGAAGATTCATTGTACCCCACAAATGTACCCTTTCTGCATGAAGGGTCTAGCTTGGTCCTCTTTTCTTGGGTACATGAATGTATACTGGACACCCAAATATCCTAAAGTGTCCAACCTCAGGCTTCACTTCGGTGAAAGATTCTTCGGGAGTCATGTTCTTCAGAATCTTATGAGGACTCATATTCTGAACGCACACAGTTGTCATGGATGCCTCTGCCCACATAATCATAGGTAGATTTTGATCATGTATCATTGCTTTGGTTGCATCAACAATGGATCTGTTATTCCTCTCTGCAACCCCATTCTATTGAGGGTTATAAAGAATGGTGTTCTCCCTCTTGATCCCTGCCTCAATACATAAATGTGGCCTCATGTACTAGGATAATAACCAAGATGGCCTCCCGTAGGGATAACAACCAAAATGGCATCTTGTACTAGGGATAATAACCAACCAAGAAAAAATGGACTCTCGTACCAAGGATAATGGTCCAAGTCATGAGGGATCCCATACCAGGGATAATACCTGTCATTATCAAATGAAAGATACTACAAAGTAATGATGAAATCAAATAAGGAATGTAGTACAAAACTTACCTTTGTCTACAATCATGCTCAATCTTGCTTTTGGTTCTCCTGAGTGCAATCTGCCCATAGGCGATCAAACTGAGGTAAATCTTCTCTTCCATTGATACTTTGAATGAATGGTTCCCAATGGCTTGGAAGAGCATTGAGAGTAATCATGAAAAGTTCTTTGTTTATTATGGTTTCTCCAATGGCGCCTAACTGATCTCTGATCTTTGAAATCTTCATGAAGAAGGTAGCAGTCGTGTCATCTTTCATCATCTTGAGATTTTGAAGTTGGTGTTTCAATGTAAGAGCTTTGTTAGTGTTGTTTCTCTCAAACATCTTCTTCAATGCATCATACATTAGATAACCTATCTTCAAGGTAGAAATGTGAGGTAGTATATGATCTCTTACTGAGTAGATGATTATCTTCCTAGCTTTGACATCAACTGTCTTCCATTCAGTCTTCTCTTCATCGATTTTTGTTATTGATAGAGTTCCTTCTATCAACTTCAATAGGTCACTCTCTTCTAGAGTGATGTGTAATCTTGACTTCTAGGAGTTGAAGTTGCTTGATCCATCAAGCCTATCTTCCACCAAAGTTTTGTTCCTCATGGCTTGCAGATTCTTCACAAACTCTAACGGCTAGGCTAGAAACCCTAGCGTTTTTCAAGAGGAAATATATAGGAGGTTCGTTGGACTTATGACTACCAACAAGAAACCCTAAAGAGTCAAAAGAACCCCAGCGAGCTGCAAAAAGTTCTCGAACGTCTTGCAGAAACCCTAGAAACCGAAATCTGTAGAAACCCTAGGGCCAAAAATCAAAACTTCTTCAATTTTCAATCTGAAAGTTGCAGGTGATGCGATGGACTAGGTCGTACCTTCTTGTGAATAATTTAGGCCCAACGCTCTAAGGGAAAGTGATAAAACTAGCTTGATAAGGAAAAGGGTAAGGGTCGTTTTTGAAGTTGCAACAAGAAGGTGACGACTAGCTTGAAAGTTGTTGGAGTATCTTGTGCAATGGCTCTTTCAGGAACACTGCTCTGATACCATGTTGAATTTTTAAAGATAGCTCAAGAACATGTAGTTTATTTTCAATTTAGCATGAACTTGAACCATACACAATGCAACAACACAATAGTTGCAGTAAACCAAGATCACAAGAAGAATAACCATGCACAAGACACAAGAAGTTATCCTAGGAAAGCCCTTCTTAACCAAGGGAAAAACCCAAAAACCCTTTACTATATTGCCAAGAGAAGAACCCTCTCCATAAAATCCTAATGCACACAAGAGGGTGCTCTATGACCAAGAAAGATAGCACGTAAGAAAAGAGGGTGCACCAAATTTCAACTCACCAAGTGAATGCGTTAGTGAATGAGATATGATCCACAATGGGGATGTATCTCTCTAATATATACATGACCTAACTCATCAAATAGATGTGTCTATTGGCACAATAGGGCTGACTTGTACAACTCAATAATATAATTAATCTTTCACATAATATTAATTATCTTTACATAGTAGGGCCGATTTGTACCCTTCACAATACAAATTAGGGTTTTACAATAGTCTTACTTTTTGACAATATAGAAAGGGATCTCACACACATCCTCTTGTGCTCTGCCACCAGGGACAAGTCCACATGTGCTCAACCACAAGGGACGTCACTCTCAAACAAATCAACTCAACTAAATCCATAGGAGTATGAACTGGAGAGCCATCTCAAATCAATTCAACTAAGTGCATATGAGTACGACATGAGACCATCTCAAGTCATCTCAACTCAGTCCATAGGAGCATGACAAGAGACCAACACAAGTCATTTCAATTCAGTCCAGAGGAGTATGACTCACCTATCACATAGACATTCTCACAGATCATCTCAACTCAGTCCAGAGCAGTATGATCTGGAGAATGTCTCATGAAGCTGCAATCATCAACACTTACATGTGTTTAATGATTGGGGGTTTGATACACTCAAGAGGAAATTAAAAAGTTCATACACAATCATAATTTTAGAAAGTTGGGTTGGGATTAATACCCGTGAATAATTCCCCTTTGAACCCCCTCTTAGACCTTCCCCTCTCATGTGGAAACTTAGCCCCCATTAATCCATCCGTGTCCATTTGCAGTTGACGTTACATTTTATTTTATATTACGATATAGAATGTTGACATATTATATAGTCGGGATCGTGGCCATACATCGTATTTACATCATACATTACTAAACTGGGGATAAAAAACAAGGATGTTACAATATGCATGTTGGGCCACATGCATGAATATTAGATTCATTATGTTCTTTTGCATACATTATTTTCTCATGTTTGTAACATGGTCCATATTGAGACATGAAGACCATTGAATGCTTCTACTTGGATATGGCCATTATCATTGCAAAAAGAATATCATGATAACATTGATTTTTTTGCTCCTTGTCCAAGACTAAAGTACAATTTATGTTTGTGTGCAATGATGCTCAATTTATTGTCTAGTTTTGACACATTGAATTCACACTTGTAACTTGTTATCAACTACATTAATCATAAAAACATGGAGTAAAATGAGATAAAATGATTGAAGGATAAACAAGCATGATGACACAAGGTTTAAGGATCATTTTCAAAAACATCACCTAAATGATTATGTGTCATTTACAAATATTTGACATATATGCATTTTTGGGTGAAATTAAATTGTAAATCCATCCAAGACAATTATCTTTGGTTCAATAGTTTGTTGATACATTGAATCGTAAAAATTGAAGGATAAGGACTGAGTTTTTGAAATGTACAAAGGGTGGAGTTGCAAACCCTTTCAATGTCAAAGTCGTAAATCAATTGTAGGGAATACTTGAATATGAATAAGGAGGTCATTGCCAAAGTCAAAATCATTGTAAATAAAAATCACACTTTGGGGTGCATGATCGGTAGTACCTAACACCCTAAGGTTTTTTTGTCACGAGTTCAAGCAAGGGAGTACATGCGAGCGTGAACATTCTAAAATGGGTAAGGAGGAAAGCATTTGCAAAATGTTAATCAATAAATTAAAGCACTACAAGGTTCATTACATGAATTGGATAATTGCGTTGTTGATTTTCACAAACAATTGGGTATAAAGGATAAATTCATTGAAGCACAACAAATTAAGAACATGTTGATGCAACTTGTGATACATTGACCAAATGCAAATGGTTGTTGTTACTTGTGACACAAATGACCTAATGGTTGACATAGATACATCAAATGACATGATTGATGATTCCTTAGTTGATCATGAGAAGGAATCGTTTATAAATAGTGAATTTTTGAAGACAAGTTTTGAAGATGGGTCACAAGAAGAAACAAGGAGGGATACTAGAAGCAGTATCAATGAAAGTAAACATGGATTTTCTTTTAAAGTTAGAAAATAAATTCGTCATGAATGGATGGAAGAACATCAAGTACATAATGATCTTTCCAATCCTATCATCCGACCTTGGGAATAAATCTACGACAACAAACACAGAACTTGACTAAGATATGATAAGGAAGTTACCTTTCATATTCTCATCTATTCCAAACCAATCCACTTCTATAGTGCAGGATTCTTTTAAGGAGATTCCACTTCACTGATTTCAGTTCAACATCATAATGATAAGTTCCAACATTGTTATTCGAGTTGGTCACATGGAGAATCGATGTTTTGATCTCTATCCTTGTTTTCATTGTGGGAAGATAAATCATCATTCTTTTAAATGTTAAAAGAAGAAAAACACTAAAGGGAAAATGATTCGTTATGTATCGATAAGTTCTTGGTGATGGAATCAACAATTCAATATTTTGCATATGTATCATCATTTAGTTCATACACAAGTAAAGATATATTTGCGCAAAGAAGCTATAGAATTATATGGATTTCAATCAATGATGCTTTTGGGCATGTTTGGGACGCATTCTAATTCAAATTGAAAATTGATTCCAAATGGTACTACCTTGTACCTAAGGGGGGGAAGTACACAAATGAAATGTGAAAGATACTCTCTTCGACTCAAGGGGGGGAGTACACTGATGATAAAAAAATTAATTTTCTTTCACCTTCATTGGGGGAGTATATTGTGAAAATAGTTAGTGGTCAACTGACACCATCAATTACATGGTATCAAATATAATGATAAAAAATTTATTGAAGAATAATCCAAAGCTCAAGATTGGATCTCTTTTACATACTTCTCACCTTGCATCGACATGGGGGATAGCAATAATGATAGTCAAGCTTCAAGTTTCAAAGAATTCAATTAGAATTTGGAAATTCTAGCATTTCAACCAGTCTCCTCAACATGTTGTCTACATTTCAATCAACTTCATCAATATCTTCAAATCAACGTATTTGGGAAGATATAGCATGGAATCTGGAATCCTCTCATTGCTCTTAAACTATTCATTGTGATGTTGCTCAACACCTAATTGTGTCTAAATTCAGTGAGTGCTTCAGTGATCCTATGTGTTTGTTGATAACATAATGTTGATCCTATTTGCTCACAATTAACAAGGGAATTTAAAAAAATGGAAACTGCTCACTTCCATAATTTTTGCTCTCTTTCAAAGTTTATTTTAGGTGAACCATTCAACATCCATTTTGGTGTTTTTTTATGCATATCTTCATTGAAGCTCAGTTCAAAAGTTTCAAGTTGAAGATTAAAATGATATTAGTTTATGTAGTAGTTCATATTGCCTTATTGATATAATTATTCAGACTTGCGATTGAGAGGGGGAATGCTAGATTGTGAGTCACTAGATAATCACAAAGTCCAAGATCACTTTCTTATGAGTTGTCATCCTTATCTACTGATAAGGTGTTTTCATTATGAGTTGTTAGTGAGATCTATATCTAGAGGTTGTTAGATATGCGTATTATGAATTGATATCATGGGATGAATACATAAGTTGAATACGGCTTAAAGTATTTTCTACTAAGTTATTGTGTTGTGTTGTGCTTGCTCTATTTCTTAACAAACTCGAAGTTATGGATGAGTTTAATCAATAATTCTCAAAATGTCCAAACTCCACATGTGACAATAGAAGAAACCTTGAAGATATCAAATCGTTAATTTGGGAAGGTAGTGTTCGCTTTTGGGGTTACTCTAAAACTATTTAAACATTGCTTGGAGGTGCTTCATGTGATGTGGGGTGCATGGTGTGTTGATTACCCTTGGTTGTACCATGATAGACGTACACATTGGAGATAACTTGATCATGGATTGCCATGCCTTGACTTGTTTCTTATTTGGCTCACTTAGGAGGTTGGAGACCTATGTATCTTGGTGACTTCTTCATGATACACACACATGAAGGTTGGTTGGTTGCTTGGGAGGATGGATCACCTTGGAGTAGGATTGTTGGGCATATTGGAGGAGGGTGTTAAGCCCTAGGTGGTATGGGGACACTTGGTTGCTTGCATGGATGTTTATGCTTGACTTGAAAATGCTCAGGTTGAGGAGTGATCATGTAGGTGTTGTTAGATGCTTAATGCTATGAATTATGATGTCTTGTAAATATTATTGTAAATATTATTATTTAGAATTATGAATAGTCATAGATGAATAAGAACAATAATCAAACCCATGGGAAGATGAAACCAAAGGTCATCTCTAAATGTATTTATATGTGGCTATCTCAAATTTAATTTTTGCATGGATTTATTCAACCCTAGCCTATCAGTGGTATCAGAGCCAAGTTGTTTTCAAATAACTCCATGATCTTGCATACTAGTTGCTTCTTGTTAAGGGACCCCTCTCCTCTCCATTTCTCTTTCGGATTGGTGTTAGTACTTCCACTCTAACTATAATTGTTTGGAGTTTGTAGTTCCTTTCTCTCAGAGACATCCTTTATTTTTGTCTCAGATTTTATAGACAACAATCTCGAGTTGTCTCCATCTAAGCAAAACACTTTAATATTCAATTGATCTTGCAACTCAGAATGTTGTATAAGATTAAGATTCCTTTCAACCATTCCTAAACCTCGAGGAAAATCCAAATTGAAGGGGGGTATTTAGTGACTTCCTCGAGTTCGCTACTCTTGCACATTTGATTTTCAAGGATTTTCTATAGTTATTCAACAGCCAAGGGACTTAGACCATCCATTTTTCACTCAGGGGAGATTGAGGGTTATGGTGAGAGAGATGTTGCACTCTCTATATATATTTCCTTTTTCGTCCCTTGTATTCAACAATCAAAATTTTCTCCTCCTTTTCACACTGTTGGGTGGATGTTACAGCCATAACCTCTCACCTTTGGGTGAGTTCATAATCCTTTGTCCATTAATCTTTGCTTGGGTTGATTCATACTTGGACATTCTCTCTCTCTCTCTCTCTCTCTCTCTCTCTCTCTCTCTCTCATTCACAGTTCATACAGAGGTTGTATGGCCCACACACTACTTGTAGAGGCATTCCCTCTTTTCATGAGTGATTCAATTTTTGTTGGGTTGTTCTTTATCTAACTAGTTGATTTAATTATTGTTGGTCGGATCAACGTATCTCTTATTGCTATCCAAGACTCTAGATGATGAATATTTTTGTGGGGAATTTCCCCTTCAACTTAAATAATCAATAGCTTGGCAATCTCTTTGAAGGTGTTGGATAATTATTGGATGCCAATATCATTACGAACAGAGAAACTTGAAACTCAGGTGGCTTTGGTTTTGTGACTATGGACACTATTGAAGAGGTAGATAAAGGTTTTGATCTTTCTAACATATATATCTTGGAGGGCAGACTCTTGACAATCAACAAGGCCACTCCTTGAGGAACCAAAGTTAAAAGGCCATCTCAAGTTGGCTCTTCCAACAAAATCTATGTTGGGCTATGGAAAGATGATGATAATAGCTTGTTGCAATTATTCAATGAACATGGAAAGGTTTTGTAAGAAAGAGTTGTATATGATAAATAAATTGGGCATTCATCAAGCTTTGGATTCATTACATACTCATCAGAGAGTGAATTTAATGATTCCATTGCCTTCCTCGATGGAATTGATATGGATGGGATCCTCTTGAGAGTAAACATTGATCTCAGAGCCCGTGAGAGATCTGATCTTCACTATGTTCGTTGTGGAAATAATAGGCATGATGCAAATACATGTAGGATCCCATGGGAGAAGATCAAAGACAAGTGGGAACTAAAGGAAGAAAAAGGTAAAGCTCCTGAATCCACTCATTTTTTTATTTCTCATTGCAATATTGGTATAAATGAAGATTTGTTCAAAACTTCATTTACTTCTTTGAGAGA
Organism: Picea engelmannii; assembly: GCA_009831015.1. Classification (NCBI taxonomy): domain Eukaryota; kingdom Viridiplantae; phylum Streptophyta; class Pinopsida; order Pinales; family Pinaceae; genus Picea; species Picea engelmannii. The sequence goes on along the minus strand of ML781137.1, from coordinate 326,411 downwards.
TTCTTGGTTGCTTCAAACACTGGTGCTACTTGTCACATGACTTTTTGGAGAATTTTTTTTGAGGAATTGAATGATAATGTAGGGGGTGCAATATACTTTGTAGATAGATCCAGTCATAAACCCACAATAATTGGCACCATTAGGATCAAATTGCTTGGATTCCTAGTTTTTCTTTCACATGATATTCTCTATCTTCCCGAGTTGCAAAGGAACTTCTTGTCTCTTGTGCAATTTTAGAGCAAGGCCATTATATTCACATGTTTAATGGAAAAGTTGAAATAAGGTCTTATGACAACATGTTCATCATGAAAAAATGGGAGGATGAGAATTTTTTGATGTTGAAAGGGACATCTACATCCCCATAGAATTTTGCATAACTATCTCATCAGAATGGAGGTACATTGTCATCTAGTCTCTTGAGGTCTACTAGAAAAATGGTGTTTCTGGTTTGGCTACCATTCCAAGGAACTTGAGGCAATGTGAGGCCATGGGTGAATAACTCCATGCATGAATTTGAGGTTGCAACTAAATATAGACAACTTGTGGGGAATCTTATCTACCTTACCACTACTAGACCACATATTTCATTTGCAGTTGCAATCCTTTCTAGGTTCATACAAAAACCTTGTAAAGGACATTGGTGTGTTGCAAAGAGAGTTCTAAGGTACTTGAAGGGAACTCAACACTTTGGGCTCAAATACTCTAAGGTGGAGGTGTAACACACCCAACCCATAAATACTCTTTTAAGGGGTGGGGTATCATAATTTTATGTTTCCTAACTATATAAAATCCTAAATTTGGGATCTCCATTGGCCACTGCTCGCCCCGATCTTTCTAACGGTCGCCACCACACTGAAATATGAGTTTTGGTTTGCAAGTTATTACCTCCCGAAGATCTTCGTGCATTATTAGTCAAGGGCCATGTGGCATCCAGATGGGTCCATCTCATACATATCACCCAAAGTTCCTCGAAGTCCCAAAGCTCCCAACGCTCCTAAGTCTATGGTGGATATCCATCATCCATTTAACCCGACGATGGATCTTCCTCCTTATTAAGGCATACGCCTAAGGATACTTCGGTGCCGAGCGCCCCTTTTTGTCTATGCACGAGACCTCCTAGAGTCCTGAACTCTCGAAGTCTCGTAAGCTTGCCACGTGGTTTTGACCTTTGGGTCTTTCGGTCTCTCTACGATACTACACCCCAAATCCTTTGGAGTCCCGAAGTCTCGGACTCCTGGAGTCCTAGTCACATCACCAACCACTTTGGCTAGGCGTGCACGTACTAGAGGCTGACACGTAGCAAGGGCCAGGGGTGACACGTGCTCTCATCAGGGGGTGACGCGTGTCACGCTCTAATAGGCATAAGGGGTCTACAAAACGTCCATATCCCGGTGACACGTGGCACCTTAGTTGTAGCTCCACATCACCCTGGATGACATCAGTGGGCCACGTCAACCCTAGAAAAACAACCTGCTAACGTCCTTCATATCTCACGGTCGAGATCTGTGCACGTAGATCTATAGGTTCACGGCTCCCATTGTTTCGCAACTCCGGGCTTCAAAGCTTATTAATTCACCACATCTCAAATCCCCCGAAGGGCCAAGTCTTCGAACTATCGGATCTGGCGCCACGTGTTCTGTACTTGCTAACGATTGAGATTTACTTCGTCGTTCGCGACTTCAGGAGTCTTCACACTTTGAAGACTCTTGGCTAAGTTCCTCTGGAGTACCAAGTCTCTGTGTTGTAGGATCTCCTGCCACATAGCCTCTCATCCAATGCCTCTGGTCCAACGGACGAAATTTGATAGGGGACAAAAGGGGGCCACGTGTTGCTCCACGACGTGTCCTGATTGGTTGGGCAATTAAGAGGGGTTCTCAACAGAGTCTTTAGAAGGATTTGAGGATCAACGGTACACGTCCCTTTGTAAATTTAGCATTCGAGAGTTTGACATGTAACTTCTAGCTTCCTCCCGGAGCTCTGAACCATGCCCGATCTATTGCCACATGCACCTAGCGTTTGCGGCCAGGATTTACTCCGGCTTGCAAAGCTTCAGGGAAACTGACGTGTTCATGTGTTTACACTTCGATACCGTTGGATAATCGGACTTTTGGATAGTCGTTGATATGTGGACACATGTCCCTCTGCTCTAAACAGTTCAGATTAGCTTCACGACTCTGGCATTTGGGAGTTTCAGCGTTAGACCACCCCCATTCTCCCGAAGTGGGACTTCACCGAACTGCTTAGCGCTACCCCCTTACTAGGTTCGATCTAACGGCTGAGAGATATCCCCAATGGATTCCCAGATCCATGACCCTCATCAATTTGCAACTCCGACCTTCGACTATTTTCGAGGGTTGTGAAGTCATATGTCTCGGACCTCCGAACTCCCGGAGTTCTGAAGCCATAGTAGCTTCACTCCATTTGGGCTTAGCGAGGGGTTTCCAAGCCTGGGTCATATGGGTTTTCCAAAATTTCTCAGGGGCTACACGCTTAATTCTTGGTCATGAATTTGTTAATTCCATGGGTATGAGCCCTCGACCACACAGGTGAAAGGTCTGAAGGAAGCACCCTTCCTTCACAGAGTTTGAACTTGTCATTCCCGCTAAGGTAGACTCCAGAGGTCGACAAGACTTAAACATTTCGGTTAATCCTACCCTGACTCTCCTCTAGACTCACATCCCATTACTCTCTAGCGGCTAGGCTAAGGTAAACAAAAGGCCATGTAAATATAACAGTTTACAGAAGCAAATGAACATTTCTAGTAATTGTTCGAACACAATAAAACTTAACCATAAACACAGATATTCAATCATTACATCCCTTCTATTACAAAGAGTATGAAAATACTTATCAGAAACTGGAAACTGTGAAATGACTGCTGAAAGGGGTGCATGTTTCCACCCAACCATAGGCACAACAAATCCTGATGGATTTACTGTTGGCCACCCTGTAGCTAGACCATGACTCTCTGAGAGATATTCTTTATCCTTTCTCAACGACAGTCAGGGACAAAGGTCACTCTCCTCCTCCCACAGGATCTTGACAACCAATTTTCTCTATACCAAGCAAGGAAATCTGCGCGAATACTTCCACAGTCCCTCGCCAGCCTCATTTATCAGCTTGTAGTGAAATCCTTCCCATGGATTCTTACATCCAGAACGAGCTTGCTTCTCAGTTTTCCTCTCAACTCCAAATTTGAACAACGTTCTCTTCTCCCATGGAGATCGTTTTCTCCACTCTTCTCTTTCATAGATCTTCCTCTGTCCTCTGAATTACCTCCTTTCTTGCCTTCCTCCGCAAGGTTCCGTGGGTATGAATCCTCAACTCGTGCTCAGGTCTAGAAGCCTTACAAATGGGTACCCTGCCCCATCTCCTCATTAACTCCTGACGAGGGTGATGCAGTAGCATCGTTAGCAAGCACGCGGAGAGGGACCCCTCAACGCCTGGGAATATTTTCGGAATCTCAATGATGGCAGTTACGGTGAATATTTTGAAGCATGCATGAACTCAGCGCCGAGAGATATTTTGAAGCATGCATGAACTCAGCGTCGTAAAATATTATGAAGCACGCTTGAACGATTGCGAGCAAAGTGGGAGTTTCCACTCCTACTCTAGAATGCGACTGGACTAAGATAGCCATTAGGTTAGGTTTTGGAGTAGACAAGTAGTCGGGGGGAACCCTAAGAACCCTCAGAGATAAATAGAGGTTTTGTACGCCCAAATGAGACTAGCTGCAATTTAGTAGGAAATTTATGAGATTGTAGTTGTAACCATTTTTATTTTTGAATGAATACAACAGAGGAAAATTGATCCAATGTGTGTGGATGTTGTTATTTCTTACAAATTTCCTATCGTTGTTGTTTTTGTAAATGAATGTATGGAATTGTGAATGTTAAGATAAGTTTCAATTGTTTCTCTTATGTTGAAATTGGTGCAAGGTGTGCACACAGAACACAAGGAGTGCGTTGACGGGATTTGTTTCGGTTCAGAAGTTCAGAAGAAATAGCATGAAAACTTTCCCTTTGCAAGGAGTGCACAGTCGTCTGCAAGAATTCAAACCTTGCGTAATAATCGGATGCAAGGTGTGCACCTAGAAGAAGGAGAACGCCAGGAGGGTGAGAGGAATTTCTCTTCGAGAAATCCTTCAAATCTGAATTATCGAAATCCCTTAAATGCAAGGAGTGCGCGGGAAGTCGAAGTCTTCACAAGGCCAAGCTCAGAAGAGGTAGCACTTTTCATAAGTGTTAATGAGATCCAAGAGTCAGACTCACGGGAGGAGAAAAGGTAAAAAACCTTTGAAGGCTTAGAAAATCTTCTAAGTCGGAAGAAATCTGAAGCTCACGAGGAGGAGAGACAATGGTCGTTGGATCACAACACAAAGGATCAACAACCTTTTGATTCAAGACAAGGTGCACGAGCTTTAACACTTCGCACACACAGGAGAGAGAACCCATCAAGGTTTGAGACTTGAAACTTCCGAAGTCCGAAGTTCCGGATTTCCGAAGTGAAATCTCATTCGTTCGATCATCTGAGGCAAAATTGAGCCATCAGATCGTCCGAAGTGAACATCAGGCATTGGATCAATCAAGCGGATCTGAGCCGTCAGATATCGTGAGTTAGGAAGGAAGCAAGTTTGAAACTTGAGATCCCCGAAGTGCGAAGAGTCGGAGAGCCAAAGTGAAGCTGGATCATTATATCCAGAGGGTACGTGTCGACGGGTCGTGAGATCTAGAGGAAGGCAAAGGCGAGGCATTGAAACACCTGAAGCCTAAAGAGCCAAAGAGCCGAGGGTTGTCGATCTGTCAGTGGACACTTTTCAGCAGATCGTGAGTTTCGAGAAATTTTTCGTAGGATTTTCAGTTTGAGAACTGAGATTGCCGAAGTCTGAAACCTAAAGGAGATATCGATCGTCAATCGAGAGGAGGGTCATAGGACTGTTGATCCAAGTTGAAAGTTCAAACATCCGAAGTGAAGGCAGGACCGTTGATCGTGGGGACAGGTGTCTTCCGATCATTCGCTTCGGAGGATTGGAGCATGGAAGGAAGCGAGGTTTGAGATTCGAAAATCCCGAAGTACGAAAACCCGTAGAGATCACAGTCGTTGATTGAAGGGGACATGTGTCAGCAAATATTCCTCTCTGGAATATTTCTTTGCAAAGGAAACCAAGGTTTGAGATTCGAGAATTCCGAAGTCCGAAATTTCGAACCGACCACATCCCTCGATCGGGGAGAGGGAGATCTGGACCGTTGATTCCAAGGAATAGATCTCAGTCGCCCGTCTGGAAGCATCGTCAAGATCGTGAGATCGACAACCATCGCACATTGCGGGGATAGGAGTTGTGGGGACTTTAAAAAGTCGAGGGCGTTCACAATCCATACTGTGGTTTCGCTAGGAAGACACATGGAGGCTCGAGGAGAATTGTGGGCCCAAAATTAGTTTGACTTCAAACTGTTTGTGGCTACAACCGCAACCGTGTGGTCATCACCCAAGGTCACATCGGAGGAGGGATCGAGAGAAAAGGCGCTAACGCCCGATACTCTGAGATTTTTGTAGAGGGTGAAAGGGAAGGTTGTGGGTGTCGTGAAGCCTGCGCAGGGAGTCGAGGGGGCCAGTGTTTAACACAGAACGAGGCCAATAAGGTTTCAGAGAGTCACCCGACTCTAGAATCGAAGATCATGACCGAGAGGTCGCGCAACCCTTATGAGAGAAGGGGGTTTGCACCAAGTGGTATCAGAGCATAATTTTTGCTTGCAGATAGAAGACAAAGGAGGAGAGACAAAATAACTCAAAGTTGTACTATGTGTGTAACAAATAGTCAACACAATGCCACCGAGGAGACGAGTGGAACCTCCTTTAGCCAATCGGGTTGTAGAAAGGGAGATACTAGAACTTCGTGCAAGATTAGAGGCGATGGAGGCAACGTAGAGGAGAGAACCTGATGCTGGAGACATCAGCGATGCAGAGAGTGAAGAAGTAGAAGCCGAAGAAGTTGCGAGAGAGGATGTTGTCGAAGAACGCTTGCTGAGAGCAGTTGCTAGATTGGGAGGCAGAGCCAAGATAAAGGTCCCAATGTATGAAGGCAATTTAGATGTTGAAGAGTTGCTGGATTGGGTAATATCCATGGACAAACATTTTGACTATGAAGATGTCGATGAAGAGAAAAAGGTGAAACAGGTTGTCACCAAACTAAAAGGGCATGCAACACAGTGGTGGGATGAACTGTAGGCTGAGAGGAGAAGCAAAGGCAAACAAAAAATAAAGAATTGGGACAAAATGGCAGCCGCTGAAGGCTAAGTTCATGCCCAAAGATTATCAGATCAATCTGTTCAGGAAGTTGCAGAACTCGAGACAGAAAGGTAAGACAGTTAAGGAGTACATAGAGGAGTTCTATAGACTGGACATCAGAACTGGACAAAGGGAGAAAGATGAAGAAAATTTTGTCAGATATATAAATGGCCTGAGATATGAAATCCACGATGAGATCAGAATGATGTTAGTAAGGACAGTGGAGGATGCTTATCAATTTGCACTGAAGGCAGAGGAGAAGTTGGCCAGAAAACAAAGCCAGCGAGGAAGAGGTAAAAGCCCAGCCCCAAACAAAGCCAAGGGAGTTACTCATGAAAAAGCACACAAGTCTAAGGACGAGACTGAGAAACCACATAGTCACTCGGAAAGAGGAGGAAGTTCCCGACGAAGACAAGGTGGTGGAAGAAGTTCTTCTAGAGGAAGAGGAAGAAGCAAAGGAGGAGAAGTAAGATGCTATGCATGTGGAAAGACATGACACAAGTCTTGGGAATGTCCTGAGAAAACTAAATGAGGAGGTGAAGCTCACATTTCAGAAGCATAGAGAAGGGATGTTGAAGCAGAAGGAGTAGAGGATGGAAGATCCCTGATGTTGAGGAAGGTTCTCTTAAAACTAGAGGCAGAGATTGAAAATCCAGTGCAGAGGAACAATGTCTTCAGAATAGCTTGCAAGACTAAAGACAGAGTATGCAAAATGATAATTGACAATGGGAGCACGGATAACTTAGTATCCACAGAGATGGTGGAGAAATTGGAGCTGGAGACAACTGTACACTCGAAGCCATACAAAGTCTCATGGTTGCAAAAAGGACACCAGGTAATGGTTATTAAACAATGCTTGGTTGAATTTAAGAGAGGAGGATATAGAGATGAAATTCTATATGATGTAATTCCCATGGATGTATGCCATATTTTGTTGGGAAGACCATGGCAGTTTGACAAGAATGTCATTCATGATGGGAGGAAGAATACATACACCTTAGAGAATAATGGTAGAACACACATGTTACTGCCAATAGAGGAGAAGAAGGTGAAAGAGGAATCCAACACAAGCATACTTCTCATGAGTGGGAAGGAACTGCTGAAAGAAGTCAAGAAAGAACAAGAGATGCAGTTTGTTTTGGTGAGGAAACCTAGATTTATCCTTACAAGTACTTCAATGGATGATTTGCCTGAAGAAGTTCAGGAATTGTTGGATAATTTTGCTGACATAGTGGTGGATGCGTTGCCTAACTCATTACCACCTATCAGAAGTATCATCCACCGTATTGACTTGATACTAGGAGCAAGTCTGCCAAACAAAGCATCATACAGGTTGACACCTTGAGAGAATGAGGAAGTGAAGAACCAAGTCCAGGAATTGTTAGGCAAGGGTTTGGTCAGAGAGAGGTTGAGTCCATGCACAATGTTATCTCTCCATGTGTCCTTCTAGGTTGTAGTTCAAAGAAGCCTGGTAACTTAACTAATATATCAATGGTGTAGTGTATTGGATCAAGATGAATAACTCACTTACTAGTTTTTTTCTCTCAAGACAACTTAAGTACATATCAGGTAGGACAAGGATTTCAAGAGCTGTTAATCAGATGGTTTACTGAATCAGGTGGGTGAAGAAAACTAACTATATCAATCAGACCATACACATTTAACACATATATGATGGAAAAATATAACTAGCAATGATCACTTATGAATCTTTGTTTATGAAATAAAAAGGTGAGATGACAGTTACCGACAATTTAAATAAATTCAGACAGAGAATAGAGTTCAATCATAAGTACATAAAGCATAGGGAAGATGGAAATCTGACAACAATAATGAAAGAAGCTTGTGAAACTGAATATATTTCAAAAAGGGTCTTGTTACAATAATAACAGCATAGTGTAGTATCCAAAGTCAAACCCTTAGTCTATAAAATTGATAGGATTTATAGCCTTTACAAGCAGTTTCAGATCCTCAAAAGATGGATCTGATAACTTCTTCTCCTATCTCAAATTCGAAATTGTGAGATGGCTAGAAAAGACATAAATTTCTGGAAATTTGTTGCTCAAATATTTACCCATATCTCTCTAACCAAAACCATTGTGTACAAACTGGAAGAGGCTTTTGTATATTGGTTTGTTATGAGAAAAAACCTCTCTCAGTTCTTTGAGATTCGTTTTCATTTTCCCGGGATCTGCATTTCAAAAACATGTGTCAAACATGGAAATTCTGAGATCCGAAAATTAGGGCTTAGAGATGAATTTGATTCTCCCAATGTATGACACCTGTAGGAAAAATGAGAGAGGTTATTGTTCTTTGACGTGTTAGAAACAAAAACCTCCGGCCGTTTCTCAAAATGATTCTCCAGTCACTCAGAATCATCATTTGAAAATGATGGCTCAACATAGTAAAAACTGTCTTTTCTGCACTTTCGGTGGCTAAAATAGCCCCGACTTTCGTGTTAAGCTGCCGAAAGCTAGAGCTTTCGGTGGCTTAGAAGCCCTTTTGGGAAGGCGTTTAGCCACCGAAACTTGAGTTTTGACATTTTTGAAATAAAGATCAAATCCAATGTTTTTCAAACTTTATTACAAACCTAAGGCTCTAAAAAATGAACCTTAAAAAATTTAGAAAAGTATTTTTCAATGACTTCCTATCACCTAAAATAAACAAATTTGACTGTTTTATTTGAGGAGATAACATATGGCTCCTTCTGGGCATGAAAGCCTCCCTGTGAGGTTTCAAGAACCTCAGCTCCAATGCCTTTCCTATTAGGCTATGGAGTCATTTGGCCTGTGCAACTGATCTTCTGTGAACCTGTAACTTGTCTGTAGCCTTTACCATTGGGATATGGAGTCATTTGGCCTTTAGAACTGATCCCCTGCAAACCTGTAGCCTGCATGTAGCCCGCCTATAGCCTTTACAAAAGATATCTAGATCCTAGAAAACTAGATCAAATTTACTTAAAATGGAAAGTCAAAAACAGTTCCAAGAGAATAGGAAAAGATCCTATTTACTTGGTCAACTCCTTATCTTAAGTATCTTCATGTCATTCAAAATCTTCGACAACTACAATAGATCCTTAGAGACTGATAGAGAATTCAAAATTGCCACCTTTGCCTAAAAGATAGTTTTTTTACCAAAATTAGGTAGCAAACTCAATCTTCTCCTCTTGTTGGCACCCTTTAAAACTGGAACAGAAACCCAATAATGATGCTATTAATTATTATCTATCATTAGAAACCATCCTCATGGCATTTGAATCAAGGGAACTCGGATCTGTGCAAAAATAATAGCTTTCTGCCCTGTTCTGTGCTTTAGGTGGCTAAGAGAGCCAAAATTCTAACCTGTAAGATACCGAAACTCTGCTTTTGGTGTCTAATGAACAGTTGAAATGTACGCTTAAGCCACCGAAAAGCCTGCTTTATAATAGTTGACAAAATTGCAAAAATGCATTTTCTCTTAACTTACTAATCTTTAAGGATGCTCCTTTGATCATGTTTTCTTGTCTGCAGCAGCTATGATGAGATATGCCTTTGTTTGCAAGAGTGATAATAGTTTTACCACAACTAAATGTACCAAATATGGCACATGTTCCTCCAAGCACAAAAGGAAACAACGCATCTAAAACACATGGTTCAGTTAGCATAGAAATATCAGCTGCAAGCTTGACAGAGCCAGGCCAAGGTATATTTTGGATTTGAATGCTAGTTGAATAAGAGTAACAATTTGTGAAATAGAGTTCAAAGATTAATTCTAATATTATTGCTTTAAGCATCAAATGAAGCATGTACTGTGTGTTGAAACCTTTAGAAAAAGTTCCCCTGTATCTGTGGAATAATCACTGCTACAATCTAGTAGAGTATTGATAGAAGCAGAAACTATATTCAAATTTCTCTAGTCATGATTTGATTTTCTAAAAATAATATGTTATCCCTTTAGCCTCGAATGTTATACTTTGCCACCAAACCTGGGATATTTCTATCACTTGTCTGCCCTGTTTGTCCATGAATTTTGGAAAGAAGTCCTCAAAATTTGCAAGGAAATTTAAAAAAAGAAAAAAGAAAAAAAAAGGAAATGGAAGATTCATTGTTATCTACAAGTTGGATTGCCTCCACTAATATTAATACTATGTTCTTCAGAATTATACATTTCGAAGTAGCTTTCAAGTGTACTTCGTTTTGATCATGGTTTGTATGTTGACGAGAACACATCATTTCCTCACGAAGAACCAACACTCTAAATTTGCACTGGCCTGATTTCAAGCTATCAATGCTTTAACTCTTGTGCATACTATGCTTGTTGGCAGGCAGAAGAAGTTAATAACAAAAGCATATCTAGATAATGGTGTTTCTCCTCATGGATGTGCTCCATGTGATACCTTGTGTATTAGTGTCAAGAGTATACTACATAAAACCTTAACTCTGTATTTGTGTGCCAAGACAAATTCGAATTGCTCAACCATGTGACTCACCATTTGGCTTGTAATAGGTCACACTTCTATATAACTTAATACTCTGATGTTGTCGATGTGTTGAACACATATAATGCCTCTGGTAGTCTCTCTCCTCGTGGCATGAACTAATCCTCGTGATGCGAGCTATTTGATGGACATCTACACTATATTCTCGACAATTGGACATTGTCCATTTGTTCATCGCTTGGCCTTTCCTCTTAACAATTGTTCATGGATAACAAACCTCCAGATAGCATCATGAAGCTCGAGCTAGGTTTCTCCTTGGCACACAGCTGTATTAAGAAACCTTATAGTAGCTAAAAACAATAAGATGTGATAATATTGTCCATATGATGAACATAAAACTTTAACTACTCTGTAGGCTTCTCCTCCATGTAGCTTAGTCTAGGTACTTTATCATTGTCTCTTGACTCATGAATTGATGATATTGTATGCAAGTTAATGTGTTATTCTTTGACTGCAGGTCACATCTAGCTGGAGCATGGGAGCAAAAACTGGCCTGTACAACTAATCTTTTGTGAACCTGTAGTTTCCCTGTAACCTGCTTGTAGTCTGTTGGTTTATTAATGAAATCAATCAACTGAAAAAGATATAGTTGCTTGTATGAAGAGCTTATTTAGCTGCCTACTCCTACACTAACCAAATCTGAAAATTGGTCATGTATACATAGACTTCCATAACAGCCATTGGAGCAACCTCAAAACTGAGATGACCTTATCTCTATCACTGCTTAATAGAAAGTAACTAAAAGATATCAACAATGATAAATAAAATTTCTGAAAGGCATACTCACTGGTGAATACTGATGAGTAAACAAAATCTGAAATTTTCAGAGGATCTGAAATATACAACTCCATCAAAGATGCTACTGGGTCTCTGAATCCAAGATCAAAAACATTCTGACTCACAGAAAATAACTGCCCTTGTATGAATGTTTATTTGCTTACAATTAGATGTCTTCCTTGATAGTCTCCTTGTTGTTTCAACTGAGAAATTGATCCGAAATCGGATCCAGGAGCCTGTCAGGGCATGAAAAATGCTCAAAAATGAAAGTGCTCGGATTTCGACGAAACCAACACCATGACGTCTGGCTCGTCTTCCTGATTCCGGTGGTATAATTTTTATGTCAAACGGAGTCCGTATGAAGAAGATATCGCATTCTGTCCGTCGAGCCAAACATGCAAAATTTTGGATGCTGACTGTACCTGTCCGTACAGTCCGTACAGACACGTGTCAGTCCGTACAGCTGATGTGGCGGCGTCTGTACAGTGACGTGGCGTTGTCCGTACAGTGACACGTGRCAGCGTCAGAAGAGGACACGTGGCGGTTCCGTACAGGACAYGTGGCAGCACCGGAAGGCGACACGTGTCAGGCAGATTTGGCACTTTGGCACACRGTTGGGCCAATCAGAAGGTGACACGTGTCACCACTGAAAGGGTGACACGTGGCACGGATGACGTCAGCAGATGACGTGGCAGGATGATGTGTGGCAGTACGRCGGATGATGTGGACCAATCAGGTTTTGACACGTGGCACTGTTCGGGCGAATGGAAAGGTGCCACGTGGCCCAATCACAGGYTGCCACGTGGCACCCCGGGTTTAGCCAATGACAGCTATATCAAAATTAATTTGGGCCCGGGGGAWTCGAACCCCGGACCTCCCACTATATCAACTTTCGCAAATGTCCGATTTACCAATGCGCCCGCCTTATGGTTCTTGATTTGAATATATGAAATAATGTATTTGAGTTTGACACATGGTATATTGGTGGGAGGTTCGGGTCGGGGGCTTAGCCCGACCCGTGGTCATATCCTTTCCTATGTGACCGTAAACTATGTCGCGCGGAGGTTTAATTTATACGGGAGTTGGTTACGCCAACAGTCATATAACCGTTTGCCAAATGATCGGGCGGTTGTTTTTGTTAAGCCACGGTTATGTGCTTAGCCACCATAGGACCGGGAGCGGATACACAGAGCACGCGCAAATAGGTGTGGCCCGCGCTAGCGCGTGGCCACATGGTGGCTCATACGACCTTGTACAAAGGGGCCGCGCCCAACCAAGGGGGGCTTAAGCCCGAATTGGTTTTAAAAATGGGTTTTTATAACTATTATATAGTTAGAAAAGGGGTTTTGGAACTGCATTTGGTTAATTTAATGTAATTAATCCATTTTTAAGGATTATTGGGCTTTTTTAGAGCCTAAATTCGTGGAGGAAGTTGGAGATAGACAACCAACTCTCCCACTATTTAACCAAGGCTATTTTGAGGCCAAGGACAGAGATTTGGAGAGCAATTTCAGAGCAGAGATGTTGAAGCAAGTCAGGTCTAAGCCAGTTTGAGGCAGAGGAGCTGTTGAGGTAGAGATGCTGTCGGACGATTTCTGAGAGTTCGGTATATCCGTTTCAGGTGCCGTAAGTTGTGCAAGATTCTAGAGATCATGGTGAACAAGACCAGATCAGTCTAGGAGCCAATCGGCAATTGTAAAGATGTACTAATAAACTTTCAAAAAGAAATCAAGAAGCCTCCCACAAGAGAAAAGGCCCGGAGACGTAGGCAAAGTTGCCGAACTCCGTTATCAAACTTGTGCTTTATGGTTTGTTGTTTTCATTCCATTTCAGATTTGCAATTATGTTGGTGGCTGTATAATTAATCCTCTTTCCTCGCTCTTTTATTAAAGTTTCCCAATGGTTATTTAATGCATGCTAAATAAACTCAACCATAAGTCATTTCGAAAAATCCTGACGGATCAGAAATGATATATTGTTGTTGACTATCTTCAATTGGCAGAGAAACATGCATCATAAATTTCTGTTCTCCTTCACCATCACCTTCAACATTTCCTTCTGACTCAGATCTACTACTTTTTCCTATTGATGCATGCATTTGTTCTTTGACATTGATATATTCATAAGAGACATGTTGATCTTCATCAATATCTAAAACAACAGACACATCTAATATGATGGCAGATGTTTCTTTGTTATTACTATCATTCAATACCTCTTGATCTGCTTGATAAATGTCTTCTTCTAAAATAGATGTAACATCACAAATCTAAGTTTCGTGACTAACATAATTTTTATGAAGCAAAGAAAATTCATTACAACATCCATCAAAAAGATGTTCAACTGGAAAATATTCTTTACAAAAGGAATTGAAGGCTGTATGGAAACCTGTCAAAGAGATAACACTTGCATTTGGAAGAGACCGGCACCAGTCAAGAGCAATTCCCTCTAATGAATACCTGAAAAGCTTAATTTGAACATCCTCATGTATAATTTCAAGACGATGAATAAAGTCATGAAATTCAAACAAGTGTTCAGCTGGCACTTTCCCACTCTTCTCCTCGAAATCTAGGAAGACTATTCTCCCATTCATCTTTACTAGGTATTGGATGAGGGTAACCAGAAATACTTAAGAAATTGCAAAATGCATACCTCTTATTCATTTTATATCAGTGGAGTCGCCAACAGATTTCTGAACAATGAAATCGTCACTGAATCTGCCCTTCATGAAGTCGCCAGATAGATGATTACAACCGAATTATGTCCATACTTTGTCTATCATCAAAGTTGGATCTTGTCGTCTCCCAAGGAAGATGATATTCAAGCTCCTCTCCCCGGCAACGACGCCAATTTGTTATCTCTCCAAGTGTCCTTCTAGGTTGTAGTTCAAAGAAGCCTGGTAACTTAACTAATATCTCAATGTTGTAGTGTATTGGATCAATATGAATAACTCACTTATTGGTTTTTCTCTCTCAAGACAACTTAAGTACATATCAGGTAGGACAAGGCTTTCAAGAGCTGTTAATCAGATGGTTTACTAAATCAGGTGGGTGAAGAAAACTAACTATATCAATCAGACCATACACATTTAAAACATATATGATGGAAAAATATAACTAGCAATGATCACTTATGAATCTTTGTTTATGAAATCAAAAGGTGAGATAAAAGTCACCAACAATTTAAATAAACTCAGACAGAGAACAAAGTTCAATCATAAGTACATAAAGCATAGGGAAGATGGAAATCTCACAACAACAATGAAAGAAGCTTGTGAAACCGAATATATTTCAAAAAGGGTCTTGTTACAATAATAGCAACATAGTGTAGTATCCAAAGTCGAACCCTTAGTCTATAAAATTGATAGGCTTTATAGCCTTTACAAGCAGTTTTAGATCCTCAAAAGATGGATCTGATAACCTCTTCTCCTATCTCAAATTCGAAATTGTGAGGTGGTTGGAAAAGAAACAAATTTCTGGAAATTTGTTTCTCACAGATTTACCCATATCTCTCTAACCAAAACCGATGTGTACAAACTGGAAGAGGCTTTTGTATATTGGTTTGTTATGAGAAAAACCCTTTCTCAGTTCTTTGAGATTCGTTTTCATTTTCCCGGGATCTACATTTCAAAAACATGTGTCAAGCAGGGAAATTCTGAGATCCGAAAATTAGGGCTTAGCGATGAATTCGATTCTCCCAATCTATGATACCTGTAGGAAAAATGAGAGAGGTTATTGTTCTTTGACGTGTTATCAACAAAAACCTCCAACCGTTTCTCAAAATAATTCTCCAGTCTCTCAGAATCATCATTTGAAAATGATGACTCAACATAGTAAAAAACGACTTTTCTGCACTTTTGGTGGCTAAAATAGCCCCGACTTTCGCGTTTAAGATGTCGAAAGCTAGGGATTTCGGTGGCTCAGAAGCTCTTTTGGGAAGGTGCTTAGCCACCGAAACCTGAGTTTTGGTATTTTTGAAATAAAGATCAAATCCAATGTTTTTCAAACTTTATTACAAACCTAAGGCTCTAAAAAATGAACCGTAAAAAATTTAGAAATGTATTTTTCAATGAATTCCTATCACCTAAAATAAACAAATTTGACTGTGTTATTTGAGGAGATAACACATAGTACCAACTGTGTTGATTCCAAAGAAGGATGGAGGATGGAGAATGTGTACAGACCCAAGAGCCATTAAAAAGATCACCTTCCGGTACAGATTTCCTTTACCAAGAATGGATGATTTAATGGACTATTTAAGTGGAGCAAATTTCTTTTCTAAAATAGATTTGAAAAGTGGATATCACTAGATTAGAATGAGAGAAGGTGATGAGTGGAAGACAACCTTTAAGACAAATGAAGGTTTGTATGAGTGGCTTGTTATGCCATTTGGCTTAACAAATACCCCAAGTACTTTTACGAGGCTGATGAATGAAATACCGAAAGATTTCATTGGCAAGTTTGTGGTTGTATATATGGATGATATACTGATCTTTAACAGGACTAAAGAGGAGCATTTGAGACACCTGACACTAGTGATGAGGAGACTACAACAAAAGAAGTTGTTGATAAATCTGAAGAAGTCCTCTTTTATGAAGACATAACTCATTTACTTAGGTTTTGTGATCTCTTCAAATGAACTAAAGATGGATCCAGAGAAGGTGAAAGCAATAAAAGAATGGTCGTCAACAAAGAGTATGTTCGAGGTAAGGAGATTCCATGGATTACCAAGTTTCTATAGGAAGTTCATCAGAGACTTCAGTGGAATTTGTGCACCAATGATGGATACAATGAAGAAGAAGCACAAGTCTTTTAAATGGACAGAGGAGGCTGAGAAGAGATTCAATATACTGAAGGAGAAAATAACAGAACGACCAATTATGGTCTTGCCAAATTTTGAAAATACATTTCAGGTGAAATGTGATGCAAGTGGAGTTGCAATTGGAGCAGTTTTGAGCCAGAATAATAGACATGTTGCTTATTTCAGTTAGAAGATGAATGAGACCAAGATGAAATACTCCACGTATGATAAGGAGTTTTATGTCATAATTCAAGCCTTGTAGAAATGGAGACATTACCTTGTCCCACAAGAATTTGTCTTATATAGCGATAACCAGGCTTTACAATTCATAACCAGACAGGAAAAATTGAATCAGAGGCATGCAAAATGGGTTGAGTTTATGTAGAATTTTACTGTTGTCATAAAACATATTGTTGGGAATGCTAACAAAGTTGTTGATGCATTAAGCAGGAGATGTTTGATTCTACAGGAATTTTAGGTGAAGACCTTAGGGTTTGAACATCTTAAGGAAATGTATTGTGATGATACAGATTTCAAGGAAGCATATGAAGCATGTGCAAATCATGTGCTGAGAGACAGAAGCCAGTCGACAGATTACATGATTCAAGAGGGATTGTTATTCAAGGGAAATCAGTTGTGCATACCAAAATGCTCGATGAGGGATAACCTTTTGAAGGAAAATCATAGTGGAGGGTTGGCTAGACATTTCGGCCATGATAAAACATTTTCATAGTTGAGCAGTTCATACTATTGGCTAGGTATGAGAACATAAGTGATAAAGTTTGTGAACAGATGTAGAATCTGCAAACATGCAAAAGGAAAAAGATAGAACATTGGATTGTATCAAACATTGCCAATACCAGAAAGTTCTTGGGATGCAATAAGCATGAATTCTGTGTTGGGACTGCCAAGAACGCAAAGAGGATTTGATTCCATATTTGTGGTGGTGGATAGATTTTCAAAGATGGCACACTTTATCCCATGCCAAAAGACCAGTGATGCAACACATGTTGCAAATCTGTTTTTGAAGGAAGTTGTGAGACTTCACGGCCTACCCAAAAGTATTGTCTCAGACAAAGACACAAAATTTGTTGGTCATTTTTGGAGAACGATGTGGAAGAAGTTTGGGACTGATTTGTCCTTCAACTCAGCTTATCACCCTCAGACGGATGGACAGACTAAGGTGGTAAACATAAGTTTGGGAAACTTATTGAGGAGTCTAGTCACTGAGCATAATAATCAGTGGGATCATATTCTGACACAAGAAGAATTTGCATACAATGACTCACCAAACAGGAGCACTGGAAAAATCCCATTCCAAATATTGTATGGAATGCAACCCAGCGGAGTATCAGAGTTGAGAGACTTGGAATAGAGTGAGATCAGGAGCACTGGAGCAGAAGATTTTGCTGCAGAAATGTAGAAGCTCCATAGCCATATCAGAGGACAATTGCAAGGTTCTAACCAAGAGTACAAGCGCAAAGATGATCGACATCGCATAGAACTTCAATTTGAAGTAGGAGACTAGGTTCTAGCACATCTCAGGAAAGAAAGGTTCCCTAGGGGAACATATAACAAGTTAAAAATGAATAAGATAGGACCATGTAAGATCTTGAGGAAGTTTGATGCAAACGCCTATGAGATTGAGCTGCCAGATGATGTGGGAATATTGTCCATATTCAATGTTTCAGACCTGTAACCTTACAGGAAATATGACACATAGGGACCCGAAGATCAAGAGAAGATTTAGTGGGAGAAAAAAATGCCTATAGCAGAAAAACCACAGATGGAGAAGATCGTTGATCAGAGGATTGGAAAAAAGACTAGGGGGGAGACCTATTTTGAATATCTGGTCAAGTGGAAGGGACACCCAATAGAATATGCCAGTTGGGAAAATGAAGCTGATATCCAGAAGCAGGGAAATTCGGTACAGGAGCTCATGGACAGGAGTCCATGAATTTTTGTCAAGGGTAGTATGATGCAGGAGCATCGTTAGCAAGCACGCGGAGCAGGACCACTCAACACCTGGGAATCTTTTTGAAATCTCAACGTTGGAAGTTACGACGAATATTTTGAAGCACGCCTGAACTCAGCGCCGGGAGATATTTTGAAGCACGCTTGAACTCAGCGCCGGGAGATATTTTGAAGCACGCCTGAACTCAGCGCCAGAAAATATTTTGAAGCACGCTTGAATGATTGCGAGTGAAGTGGGAGTTTCCACTCCTGCTCTAGAATGTGACTGGACTAAGATAGCCATTAGGTTAGGTTTTGGAGTAGACAAGTAGTCGGGAGAACCCTAAGAACCCTCAAAGATAAATAGAGGTTTTGTACGCCCAAATGAGGCTAGCTGCAAGTTAGTAAGAGATTTCTGAGTTTGTAGTTGTTGTTTTGATTGTAGTTGTCACCATTTTTATTTTTGAATGAATACAACATAGGAAAATTGATCCAATGTGTGTGGATGTTGTTATTGCTTGCAAATTTCCTGTTGTTGTTGTTTCTGTAAATGAATGTATGGAATTGTGAATGTTAGGATAAGTTTCAATTGTTTCTCTTCTGTTGAAATCGATGCAAGGTGTGCACACAAAACGCAAGGAGTGCATTGATGGGATCTGTTTCAGTTCTAAAGCTCAAAAGAGATAGCACGAAAACTTTCCCTTTGCAAGGAGTGCAAAGTGACTGTTTCAAGGAGTGCACAGTCGTCCACAAGAATTCAAACCTTGTGTAATAATCAGTTGCAAGGTGTGCACCGAGTAGAAGGAGAACGCCAGGAGGGCGAGAGGAATTTCTCTTCGAGAAATCCTTCGGATCTGAGTTATCGAAATCCCTAAAATGCAAGGAGTGTGCAGGAAGTCGAAGTCTTCACAAGGCCAAGCTCAGAAGAGGTAGCACTTTTCATAAGTGTTACTGAGATCCAAGATTCGGACTCGCACGAGGAGCAAAGGTCGAAAACCTTTGAAGGCTTAGGAAATATTCTAAGTCGGAAGAAATCTGAAGCTCAGGAGGAGGAGCGACAATGGTCGTTGGATCACAACACAAAGGATCAACAACCGTCTGATTCAAGACAAGGTGCATGAGCTTTAACGCTTCGCACACACAGGAGAGAGAACCCATCGAGGTTTGAGACTTGAAACTTCTGAAGTCCGAAGTTCCGTATTTCCGAAGTGAAATCTCAGTCGTTCGATCATCTGAGGCAGACCTGAGCCGTCAGATCGTCCGAACTGAACATCATATGTTGGATCAATCAAGCGGATCTGAACCGTCAGATATCGTGAGTTCGGAAGGAAGCAAGTTTGAAACTTGAGATCCCTGAAGCGCGAAGAGTCGGAGAGATGAAGTGAAGCTGGACTGTTAGATCCAGAGGGGTACGTGTCGGTGGGTCGTGAGATCTAGAGGAAGGTAAAGGTGAGGCATTGAAAAACCCGAAGCCCGAAGATTCGAAGAGTCGAGGGTCGTCGATCTGTCAGTGGACACTTGTCATCATATCGTGAGCTTCGGGAAATTTGTCGTAGGATTTTTAGTTTGAGAACTGAGATTGTCGAAGTCCGAAACCTGAAGGAGATCTGGACCGACAATCGAGAGGAGGGTCACATGATCGTTGATCCGAGTTGAAAGGTCTAGCACCCGAAGTGAAGGAAGGACCGTTGATCGTGGGGAAAGGTGTCTGTCGATCATCTGCTCTGGAGGATTGAAGTATGAAAGGAAGCGAGGTTTGAGATTCAAAAACCCCGAAGTTCGGAGACCCACAGAGATCACAGCCGTTGATTGAAGGGGACAGGTGTCAGCAGATCTTTCACTCCAGAAGATTACTTTGCAAAGGAAACCAAGGTTTGAGATTCGAGAATTCCAAAGTTCATATTTTCGAATCGACCACAACCGTTGATCGAGGAGAGGGAGATCTGGACCGTTGATTTCAAGGAATAGATCTCAGTCGTCCATCTGGAAGCACCGTCAAGATCGTGATATTGACGACCATCGCGCATTGCGGGGACAGGAGTTGCGTGGACTTTAAAAAGTCGAGGGCGGTCGCAATCCATACCGTGGTTTCACCAGGAAGACACGTGGAGGATCGAGGAGAATTGTGGGCCCAAAAGTAGTTTGACTTCAAGCCGCTTGTGGCCGCGCCCGCAATTGCGTGGTCATCGCCTAAGGTCACATCGGAGGAGGGGCCGAGAGAAAAGGTGCTAACGCCCGATACTCTGATATTTTCACAGAGCGCGAGAGGGAAGGTTGTGGGCGTCGTGAAGCATGCGCAGGGAGCCGAGGGGGTCAGTGTTTAACACAGAACGAGGCCAATAAGGTTTCATAGAGTCACCCGACTCTAAAATCGAAGATCATGACCAGGGGTCTGTACCAGAAGGCCTTCCAACTACCATCTTGACTAGTAATTCATTTCGGGTCAGAGGACTGTCGAGAAATTACAACCAGTAAGGTATTGGTTTGGTGAGGTTCATCTCAACCATTCTTGGTTTCCCTCACCATATCTCTCATAGCATCCATGGTCTATCTTGGCAAACTCCCCCTTTCAGTAGTTATGCAACACTTTCCCATTCTCTATTAATAATAGAAAATACATACATTGACCCTTTCATACAAAGCGTCATCAAATCAAACATTCACATATATTTAGTCTACCATAGTCACTTGGCCAATTATAGTTATATTTACAAAATGGGGGGAAACAAGGGTATTACAATCCCCTCCCCCTTAAAGGAACATCGTTCTTGATGTTCTATCTATTGATGTGCTTTGTATGTACAGAAGTAAACAAAAATGGATATGCATGTTTCATGGCATACTCCATTTCCCATGTAGCCTCATCTGGGCCAAAGTGTTTCCACTGCACATTGACCTATGCAATGGTTTTGTTCCTGAGTGGGGTTTCCTTCCTGTCTATTATGCATTGAGGTTCTGACAGGAATTATGATCCGGATTTATGTAGGAACACAATGAAATACAGAAATACACATAAACGCAGAGATGCAGCGGAAATAAGACTTCATTTCATTAATAACAAATGACTGAAATATGCTTACAGACAGAATGGAAATAAACTAGCTAGGGC